>JNBR01000513.1:22932-68119 GCA_002081595.1 Achlya hypogyna
GAGGTGCTCAGCGTGCTGGCGTTCGCAGCCGCAGACCTGGACAGCGGCGACGCGGTACTTCACGAGGGCTACATCCATATCTCCGTGGTCCTGGATGATGGATCCGGCGGCCAAGATTGTCTGTCAACAGTGGTAGGCCGAGGCCTGGGAGAGGCGCAGACCTTGGCGTTGCGAGGGTCGTGCGTCATTGAGTTGCCGAGATAGTCGAAGGCGCGAAAGTTTTCCCCAATGCGGAGGTACAGGAGGCCGATGGTCGTGAGGAGCTCCGGGTTCTCGGGCGAAAACTCGAGCGCCTCGAGGTAGACGTTGATCGCGGCTTTGAAATCGTCGCGCAGCGTGTGCACCTTGCCCAACTGAAGGAAGGTCGTATCGTGGCGGTGGATGTTGTTGGCGTGTTGGAAGGCTTCGATTGCGTGGTCGAAGTCCTTGAGGTACATGTAGCAGAGGCCGATGTTGTGATAGATCTCCCAGTCGTCGAGCCCCGGTAGCTTCTTCGTCTCTTCGTACACTTCAATTGCAGCCTTGTGTTTGCCGAGCAGGTACAACGACCGACCAACCTACACCGCTTAGCTTGTTCCATGCAACGACCGCACCTGCTTGAGGTTGTCCTTGTTTTCCGGGTTGAGGCACGTCGCGGCCTGGAACAACTGGAGGGACTCTTGAATGCGGCCACTTCGCTGCATAATGAGCGCTACGTCGGGTGCGTGAAAAGCAACTGCGAATACCCCGCGGACCTTTGACGTAAATCGGGTACTCGCACAAGCCTTGGTGCTCCTTGAGCATGTCTTCGATGAGCCGCAAGCATTCCGTGTACTCTTGGCGCAAGTAAAGCTTGTGGATCAAGTAGTTCTGCGCCGTCATGGGCGGCTCCTGCCGCGGCGGTGCGCGGGCACTCAGTGGCGAGTTGGCGTCGTCCACGTCCCCCATTTTTGCTTGTGCCTGCGCCACGAAACTGCCACAACGGTCGCGCAGGAATTCGCAATTCCCTTCGACTACGAATAAGTATCTAAATCCTAGTCGATACCGTTGTACTAATTTAAGAACCCTCAAGGCAAACCACAAGTCAACATAGTTACTACTTCTGTTAGCGCTGGATCAATGCAGCCCGCCTGTCAGGCCCACGAAGCTCAAGCAGCAATAGTAGTTGCGGCGCTGCTCCAGTTCCTCACCGTCCGCGTCCTCGTCTGGGGTCTCGAGCTCGTACTGGTGTTTGCCATGCAGCGTCAAGCGCACAAGCCACATCGGGCTCTGGATGTAGACGTTCTGCGGCAGCTCAAAGGCTTGCAGCTGCAGTGGTTGGAGCTAAGGAATCGAAAGGTAGACGTCGACTTACCTCCATGGTGTTTCGAATATCATACAACGGAGACGTGTAGATCGGCGGCTCTCCGCGAGAGGCAAGGATCGAGATTGAGATCTGCACTGGCGCGTACGTTGGCTGTCCCAGCTGCCAGAAGGCACGGTAGGGTACAATTTGGACACCGCGAATGATGCAGCTTCCGCGCACTGTGTAGTCGATGGTGTCTTCGCACGAGGGGTTTGCCGTCGGGGCGCTATGGAATATGTGAACAGTACAGCGTTGAAGCGGCATACCTGCTCCAGTAACACTGTCCCATGGAGCAGCCACATACGAGCCTGTGAGATCTGAGTGCGTTGGTGGGCGATGAGGATTGTTTACCGCTGGATCGTGTAGTCGAACAAGGTGCGATCCTGGGAGAATTGCCGCACGGCGTCGTCCTCATACTTGGTCATTTCACGAAAGCACAGCGACGGCTGCAACGTATTTGCTGGGTTTTCTGCATCGTTGCGGTCGACGGACGACACGCCTACAAGGCTGCGAGACTTCGCCACGTGCAAGATCTTACCTGCAACACCGTGCAGCAGCGATGAAGTGTCCGCCTTGTTGGCCATAATGATATGGTTTGCACACGAAAGCGCCTTCCAGTCGTCGACATCGCTGGCCACACCGGGTGGCAGCGGAAATACAACACTTCTCGACACCAGGCGGCGCCAACAACCGCCAAGCCGCGTGACAGTTTGGAAGCGTTTGCACGAGGCTTCGAAGCTGTGCAAGTCGTTGTGGTCAAGGTACTGGGTGATCTGTCCTTCCAGCTCAGCCGGCCACGCATCGCTAAACAGCGTCTTCATTCGCTTCGCCATGAGACCTTCAACTTCCCACTCGTTCGATTTCTCGCCCTGTAAGGTGCGCCCAGCGATCTCACAGACTAATTCCACCCAACTATTTGATCTTCTGATGCCAACGACCCAGCACGACAGCGGACGTTGTCTGCGTGTCGCTACGTCTTGACATACAACGCTCTGTAGCTCAGCATTGGCATATAGACGCAGTCTCGCTCCCAGTGCTTATCATGCGCAGGATGTCAATAGATCCGCGGCAAGTGTTGTAGGCGTCATAGTACCCAACAATGCATGGAGATTGTGACCGAGGCATCGCCAGAGGTGCTTTCGAAGACCAATATATTTGCTACTGACCGCGCATTGGTACAGATGACAGGGGGCATGGTGCTCCGTTGCATTGATCGCTGGAGGGGCCCAGAACAAGGCGGTTGACTCCCGCAGAGGTATTGTAAGACCGGTGAATTTGCGTGTGACTAGCCTCTTTGCAGCTACTTCTGGGATTCGTACTCAAGAGAGGTATACAAAAACCAGGTTAAATTCGCTTGAGTGCGGTATTCGAATTTACCCTGGCTAGCAAGGCGACAGAAATTGGCACAACCCACTTGTCGACGACGCGGCCATGCGATCCTTGACGCTGGACGCGCTGCTGCGGGTCTCGACCGAGAGCATTGAGTATGCACGTGGTGGAAGCTCCGTGGCCGTCTTCACGCTAAGCAGCAACTGCGAGCTACCAGTGGCTTATCAAGTCATCCCGTCGGACACGGAACGCTACCGCGCCCAGCCAGCGCTTGGTCTCTTGAACCCGTTTGCTTCCATTGCCGTGCATGTGGACCTTCTCGTGAAGGCTGACCACGAGCTTGATACGACAACGGACTTGATCCGCGTCTTTTGCACTTGGGTTGAAGAACCCACGAGGGTCGACTTGGAGACATTTTGGGAGCGCATTGCGCCGGCCGAGATCCAAAGCCACTCCGTCTCCGTCGCGATCGTTGAAACCCTCAGCACACCGCCAACAAACGTGTCCAAAATGGTGTGCAAGCTACCGGCCGTCGGCGACATGTGGCTCAACGGGCTTGCGAACGAATACGACGCCCGGTTTCCGCCAGCGCTCGCCGAGTACATGACCAAGGAAGATTTTGAAGCCGGCATGAAGCTGATCAACGAAGCACTCATCGACCACTGGCCGTGCGTGCCGTGCATGTCGGTCGGGTACGGCTGCTGTATCTGCACTGCCGGGCTCTCCCTCTACTGCGCGGGCGGCCAAATTCGCGAAGCCGAAGAAGCCGCGCACCGCCAGATCGCTCGTCTGAACCGTCGACCCATCTTCGCCCAGCGCAACATCACCTGGGCGCTCAAGCGGGTCTGGTACCGCCACACGAGCTGGATCGAGATCACGATGCAGCAAGCCTAGTCTATATATTTCTAACAACAATTTTCCGCTACGTCGCTGTCGGCTTGAGCTCCTCCATTGCATCGGGATGGCTCCAGCTGTACGAATGAACGATTGTGTGCGGCTGTCGACAGAACTCATCGAACGTAAGCTGCTGCAACATCTCGGGCGAGAGATGCGCTGGAATGTCGGGCACGACGGCGTACGAGGCAAGGAGGTCCCGGTACCGCTGCGACGCCTTGAACTCGTGAAAAGACGGCCCTGTCATGAGCGAGAGCATTTCACGCCGTACGCCGAGGAAGATGTTTTTGTCCAGCTCCGGTGCCTCAACCTGCGCGACGACGGCGGCAATCGTCTCGGCCGACACCGGCACCTACGCCTGGTGACGGCGCTGTACCCCAGGATCCCCTACCCGCTTCGGGGCGCCGAGGCTTAAATAGTCGTTGATGATGGCGCGGCCGACGGTGCGGAGTTCGTCGTTGGCCATGGAGGCCATGCCAGCAGCGAACTCCTCAATTTCCTCGAGGAGTGCCAGGGCATTCATCATTGTCCTACTTGGCTGCTCTCGCGACCGCTCCACTGAGGCGCGTGGCGTACCGCGTGGCTTCACCGTAGTTGTTGGGGCGGTTCTCGAGGAAAACGAGCCACAGTTCGTGGGCTTCGTAGTGGTCGATCACGTCTTCGATGCGCGCGAGCTCCTGGAGGTTCTTGAGCAGGAACTCGGAGAAGACTTCGCGGAGGGTGGCAAAGAGCGTGTGAAATTCCAGCGGCGCCATCGCAAGCAAGATCGAGTCTTCCTGCGCGACCGCGGTGATGAGGCTTTTGCAGTGGAGCATGACCGAGATCTCGCCACAGTAGCCACCAGGGGGCAGCGTTACGTAGGATTTGCCCGTCGGGAACGGGTACTCGACCTCCACAAGGCCGTTGAGCACGATGTAAAACACTACAGCAGCGTGAGTCGTGGGCGCCCATCGAAGCGCCGACTCGGGTCGTCGTCTTCGTGAATGAACACCGTGCCGCGGTTGACCTCGACGAGCTGGCCGGCCTGCGCCATGCGGCACTGGTCCTCACCCTTCATGGCCGAGACAAAATTGTGCACATGGTGCTTGGTGGTGATCTGAAGTAGCCGCGCGATAATGACTAGCAGCCGCGTCACCTGTCGTAGCAAGGCGCCGGTCTTACCTTCTTCGAGAGCTTGCTTGATGTCGGGGCAAACTTTCATAAAGTTGCGAAATGCAGGGGCTTCAATGTACACGAGGAGCGAGTTTTCGACGGCCTTGACGGTCGCACTGCGCTTGACGTTGAGCAAGAGCGAGATCTCGCCAAAGTAGCTGCCGTTGGCAAGGCGCCGAATGAGCACCTCGCTCAAGCTGTGCGACGGGCGGTGCCGCTCAAGCCGGCGTTGTGAGAGGGACTTGGCCGAGACGGACAGCGTCGGCTTGGTGGACTGATTGGCCACCGTCACCTGCAGCAGCCCTTCGATGCAGATGTAGAAGCGGTCACCGTAGTCGTTTTCTCGGCAGATGATGTCGTCCTTTTGCACGACGAGGAACGAGCAGAGCCCAGCGAGCCCGAGAAGTCGGGTGCTCGTCACCTCGGCGAAGAATGGAACCGCCGCTAGCCGCGGGCGTTAGCAGGCTCGCCGTCACAGGGGACGCACCGAGGTAGTCGACCACTTGCTCGTCGGCAATGGACGAGATGAGCTGCCAGTCATCGGTCGCCGACTTGGTTGCGCGGTTGATCGTCAAGTGGTACGTGCCCTAGCAGGCGTTAGCGCTTGCTGTCGCCTGAATAGACGGACATCACGGATGTGTTTGGCGCGTATTTTCAGGAAGCGCTCGCGGTTCAGCCGCAGCACGACGCAGCCCTCCTTTTTGTCCGCCGTCACCTACGGTCCTTGAGAAGCGTTCATGGCTGGGCAAAGTCGTACGGAAACAAGGTCAAGCATAGCCGTGACGTTTTTGCCGCCGTACGTGGTCTCGGGTGCCGACTTGCGCTTCATGATGACATGCGCTTTGGTGACGTTGGTGAGGATGTCACCGACGCGTTTCTTGCAAAGGACCTCGGTGACTTTGACCTTCTTGTGGTTCGTCTGCGGCACGATCGTGCTCACGTCGGCGCTGCCCCGGGCGACAATCACGAGCTCGTGCTTCTGGAACTCGATGGGCGCACCTGCCTCAAACCGGAGTGCGTTGAAGCACATGGCAATGTCGTGGAGGACCTCCGTGTTGAGGAACATGGTGAACGGCGTGTTCTCAAGCACCTGCATGCGCTGGTGCGCGGGGACGTACGCACCGCGGACGACGCCCGCGAGGTTGCCCATGAAGCGCCAAGTAATTATAGGCCGTTGTTAAAGATAACTAAAGTAAAACGCCCCACACCCAAGCAATGCAGCACACGCTAATCGATCGCCATCGAGCAGTAGGGCCACCTACTGCTGCTACGCCCGTGCAACACCGTCCGTCAGCACTTCCAACCGCAAGTGCTGTTAGTGTTAGGATGGCTAGTGTTGATCCCCATTAGATGAAACCTAGTCCTAGCGACCAGAGTGCGGTGGACAGACAAATATAGCTCCAGCCCGTCGCTTAGCAAGGCTGCCACACGCAGGACGAACTTCGGAAGCTCCAAGCCACTCTATGCGATGAGAAAGACGCACCCACGCTCTTCAGGAACCCGAGCAGCCTCACAGGATTTACAGCCACCCCATCACCAAGTTACTATGCTCTCCCTCAGTTTCGCTTGACAACCTTCGGTTTCTTCGAGGCTCGAGAGTGCGTGGATGCAGCAAGACTCGTTGGGTATATTGGCGTGCAATGCCCATGCCACTTGACAGCTTGGACGGCATCTCAAGCTCAGCGGAATCCTTTTCCATGCTAGTTTTCGTAGTGCCTTCGATAATACCCCATACCTCAGGGACGGTGGAGTGGACGCCCTTAGCGTTGGTGCTGATTGCATTCCGCAACATGCAGCCAAACACACCACCACCAGTCTGTTTCTGCGTTCTCGAAACAAACCAGCTTGACAAGCTGGCAGTGTCGGCGACTGTAGCATCGGCGGCGTGCAGGTTGAACTCAAATCAGGCCCTTTCCACCTGGCAACGATGCCCGATGGACGACCAACTATATTTGGCTTCGAGGGCGGCCTGGTGCACAAAAGCCCAGCGACGACCAGGGTAGCACCAAAAGGAAATCAAATGGACGGATATGTTATATGATCTTACGCCTTAGAGGCGCGGTAGGCGGCCTCTTTGCCTGCAGCACGGTACTTGGCCTTCTTCTCCGCCTTGTGCACATCGGCGAACTTGGCTTCTTCGCGAGCCTTGCGTTTGAGGTTCTCTTGCGTGCGCTCCTTCTGCTTGGCGGCACGAAGGTTGCTCTTGTCGCGGCGCAGCGTGTTGACCTGCTGCAGCAGCGTGTACTTTTTGCGCTCCTCGGGCTCGAGCACGACGGCGCGCTTCGTCTGGTACGACTCGTTCCTACACACAGTCAGCATCCGCTTCCACTAGCACACGTACTTTTTCTTCTTGTCGAGCTTGGGCTTGGCGGCGAACGGGAGGTTGGCCTGCAGCTTGGCCGGCACGCGCAGCGGGTTAAACACCTTGGGCTTGCGCTCAATGGGCTTGTACACCGAGTCGGGGTTCACGGGGATGGGCAGCTGGTGCTGCTGGCGCAATTCGCGCACCGTCTTCATGCCGCGCCACTTGGGGTCGAGCAGCGACGTCACAGGGTTGTACAGCAACTTGGGTTCCACAGGCACCCACGTCCGGCAGAACACAATATCCGACTTGAGGATCTTATCTTCGAAGGTGGCGCGGAAGTCGCCCTTGCCGCCGCGTTGCGCCTTCTTCACCTGGCCACGGATGCCACTCACGGTGCGCAAGCTCGCGCCTTCGAACTTGGCGACTTCCAGCTCCGTATTGAACATGCCCTTGATAAACGCCGTGTTCTTGTGCACCTTGGTCGGGTGACCGATGAGCTTGAGCTTCTTCATGACGGAGAAGGTATGATCCAGCTCGAGTACGACGCCCGTGGCGCTCACACGGAAGCCCTGCACCTTGTTGGACATGTTCTGGAAGGCCATCACGCCCGTGTTGGGCGGGCAGATGGGAGCGTAGATCGTTGCGGAACAGTGCATGTGCTCGGGCGTGTACTTAAGGTACCGGTGGCGCTCATTCTGATCTTCGATCGAGAAGAGCGGCAGCGACTGAAAGCGCCGCCAGCCGATCGAGAACACGAGCGGATCGTTGGTTTTGAGTACCTTGCGGTGCCAGCGGTGCTTCTTGATGCGCAGCCGCATGAGCCCAAGCGCGTGCTCGTGTGGGAGTAGACCGCCCACGACGATAGGCGTCGTCGGATTGGCACTTGTGACGAATTCGCTTGGAACACCGTGCAGCTCAATACGCACGTACAAGCCGTTGCGGAAACCTTCAAGCTGCAGCCGGGTGTCCTCACCCTCTTTGCCGAACTCCTCGGCGTTGCGCAGCGCTTGCGTCTCCTTGAGTCGCTTAGCTTCCGCCATAATCTCCGTGATCTCATCGTCCTCCTCTTCTTCCTTCTCCGCCTCGGCGTCCTGCGCCGCGCGCTTCTTGGCCTTGGCTTCGCCGATGCGCTTCCGCATCTCTTCGGGCGACTCGTCCTCGGGAGCGTCTTCGTCGTCGTTGTCGCTCCCATCATCGTCGCTGGCATCGTCGCGGCCCTTGTGCACTTCGCCCGTCTCGAGGTCCTCGAAGGAGCCATCGACATCGTCGTCATCGCTGCCAGCATCGGCCAATGGCTTTTTCCACGAACCCGTCACAAACTTGTTGCGCAGGCTCTCGAGCAGGTCGGGCATGTCCCACGCCTGCAGCTCGTGCGGCACGTACTTGGACGAGTCGAGGCCGTTGATGTCGTCGTCATCCTCGTTCGTAGCGGCCGTCGCCGTCTTCTTCTTGGCCGCAGCGTGCTTGGGACGGAAAAAGTCGTCGTCATCGTCGTCGTCGTCATTGTCATCGGCGCGCGGGCCGTCGTCGGAGACGTGCAGCTTCTCCGCCGCGCCGTACACAAGCTCCATCAGGTTCACATCGCCCTTCTCGCGCTCGAGGAAGTTGGTTGCCGCCCGTTCCACAAGCTTGTCCTTCCAGCGCATCTGCGACGCCTCGGCCGTCGGCACAGCCTCCTCCTCCTCATCGCCTGACGAGTTGTCGTCCGAAGACGAACCGTCGCCCATGTCTTCGTCGTCGTCTGAAGGCGCGTCCTGCGCGTCAAACACCGCGCGGCGGCGCACGCGGCCCGTGGCGTCCGTTTCGACGCTCTCTGTTGGGTTGGATTTGCGGGCCCGACTCGCGCCATCCTCTTCCTCATCGTCATCCTCATCCTCATCGTCGTCATCTTCATCGTCGTCGTCTTCATCGTCGTTGGCGGCGGCATCGTCGTCGTCCGCCTCCGAGTCGCTCTCGAGTTCGTCGGCACGGATGGCGGCCGTGTTCTTGAAGAGCGACATGGTGGCGCCCTTGAGGCGTTCGTCGATGCCAAGGCCCGACTCGATCTGCTGCAGACTCTGCACCATATCGGTGCCCTCGCCGCCCTTGCCATGCGCCGCCTCGTCGTCTGCCTCGATGTCGTCCTTCTTTGAGTAGTTGACCGTGCCGAGGTTGATGTACACGGCATCCTTGTCGAACATGATGTTGCCGACGCTACGCAGGAAATGAGCCCCGCCAGCGAAGAAGCCTCGGTCACGTACTCGGACATGGGCGCGTAGAGCATGATGTCCTTTTGCGAGAGGTGCTTCTTGACCTTCTCCGAGTTCTTGGACGGCAGCGGGCATGGATCCGGCAGCGACGTGACCGACTCCATGAAGAAGTCGCCGGCGCCAGCCACGTGCACCTTCATGCCGGGCTTCAAGTGCGTGCCCCGCAGGTACCCGTAGAGCGTGACCTTGCGATCGCAGACGGCGTTTTGCTGGATGGCGTCGGGGTGCGTGACGTCCTCGAAGCGATCGACGAGCAGATACGGGTGCGAGTTGCGCCACGTCAGCGGACGGAACTTGACACGCGCGATGTACAGCGTCATGTTGTTGATCTCGCCCTTGGGGTACTGCAGAGTATGAGCGACGCCACCGCGACGACGACGGTACCTTGTTGGACACGATGCCAGAGAAGTAAAAGAGCTTGGCGCCCTGGTAGATCTCGGTCCAGAAGCGGTTCTTGAGCCGCTTTTTCGTCTGTCGAAGGCTCTTGTTGTTTTTGAATTTGTCCAAGTGCGTGAGGATGCCCATGACCTTGGGGAAGCCCGAGACCTGCAATGAGGAGTGAGGGACTCGCCCCGGCCATAACGCGCACCTGGAGGATGTTGAGGAACTCGAAGGTTTCCATCTCAAAGCCGAAACTCGCGTCGACCATGAGGAGAACGAGGTCGGCGATCTTGGCCAGATCCTATGGCACATGGGCAGGGTGAGTGCATGGGATGCATGACGCAGCGTACGATCATGGCATTGAGGTCGTTGGGGCATTCGAAGAATGTGATTCGGCGGTCTTTGCCGCTGATGACGGTGACCGGGCCTTTGATCTCGCCAATGTTGTGGCGCGTGTAGCGCTTCACGAGGGAGCGGATCAAGGTCGACTTGCCGCTCCCGGGCGGGCCCATGACGACGACCGAGACGGGCGGCGGAGTATCCTCCATGCGATCGACCTGCGGGACATACTCTTTCTGATGGGCCTTATCAAGATTGCGCTGGGTCATGCGCTTGGCTTTGCCGATCTTGGAGACGCCGAAGGCCTTGGGGTTGTTCTTGGCATTCTTCGCCTGCTCATTCTTCTGCGCGTCGCTGCGCTTCTTCTTGTTGACCTTGGCGCCGCTCTTGCTCTTGCGGTGCTGCTTGGAGCCCTTACCCAGCAGATCCTTGTCCATGGCTCACCCTGCGAAAATGGAGCCCACGACCGCCCGCGCTTCAAGCACCAACCACCACCAACGCCGTCGTTCGATTGGTTGGAGCGGAACGCGCTCTCATTGGTCAGATTTTCAATGATTTTACCCAATCACCAATGCTATATCAAAGCCCATCAATTGGCCAGAGCCCACGTGTAAGTAACCACTTGGCCTAGGCTTACCGATTGATGCTTTAGGCACGTTAACTTTCGATTGGATAGTTTTTTTGGAAGAAATGAACGTCTGCACGGGCGCCATGCCAGCCACGGTGCGCGAATGAATAGCAGCGAAAAGGAGCCACGAAGGCCAGGGCTGCTTTGCTACCTCGAGTCTATGAGTCGAAGCGTCAGGTACTGAGAAGGTTGGAGTTCTGTCGAGCTCTGATGACGACAGTGAACGTCACCGTAGCTATACACAGGTGTTTCACAATGCCCCTTCTGAGCGGCGTACTCGGAGTATATTTGTTTATGAAGAGAACACCGAGCTGGGCTCAGGTGCCGAACTGTTCATCTCACAGTATAACCCCAGCTTCGTGCCCCTACGATCTAAGATGCATCAAAATAAAGTAACCTTCTATGGCTGGTGGTTTTCAAACAGTCATTTGTGAAACACTGGTCTGTAGAGAAGTCAGAGATGCTCCAACTGCATTGATACCAGCAAACGGTGCATTGCCGATCCTCCGCGGCAATACATACCAGGCGACTGCCGCGACCAGCTGGCGCCTACTAACGTCGCTCCCTTATTGACGTTAGCGTGTAGCGACATCTTGAGTCCATTTTGTTTTTGTCCTGCCTAGGCTTTCCCAAAAGCGTGTCTCAAATTGCAAATGGCTTCGAAGGGCAATAAAATTGGTACTTTTCCATACAAATAGAGAGTGTATCTAATTCAAAAATAAAAATACGCCCCAAAATAATTTGTCGCACCGTCGATTACAACACACGCGGTCCTCCATCAACACATACATTTCCCACCGTGGTTTTTTAATCCTGTCGAGCTTGGAGCGGCAGTTACGAGGTGAAAAACACCACCACCGGAAAAACCACGGGCTGAGAAAACTAAGGTATTCACACCACGTTATTTGCGTAATCTCCGAGCCGCCGCGACCGCCTCTGCGCCACTCCCGATTTCGCCCGTCGTCCAGCATGGTGTACCTTTCGAAGCGCTACGGCCTGGAGCTGCGCACGTGGCCCGAGATCAAGCAGCACCTGCTCTTCGAATTCAAGCTCGCGCTCTGCGACTGGAAGCTGCTGGCCTACGGCGTGCTCTGGCAGTGTACGGCCCTCTATCTTGGTATCACTCGAGGCTTATTCTGTGCCTCTAGACCTGCATAGCATCTTGCACAACTTGGCGTACTGGATTCAAGGCCGCCTCACCATGGAGCAGCGGACGCCTTTGTACGATGTCGGCTTTAACCTTCTCCCCGAGTTCACGTACGTTCGGACGCGACGCCTGTAACATCATCATCATATTTTCTCGTCTAGGGACTCGCAGGCGGCGGCGTCGGAGATCTTGGTTTTCGGCTGCATCTTTGGCCCATCGATCGCTCTGATTGCTACCGTTCCTTTCATCAAGCCCCGACCGAACGGCAACGTGCGCTACGTCGCCATCATTGTGAAGCGGTTTCTTTTCCACACGTCGATCTGCCTCGTACGCGGTTCCTTCAGTCACAGACGAACTCACCCTTCCGTATTAGATGTTCCGCTGCTGCTCGTTCCTGGCAACGGCCCTCCCCGGTGCTGCGCCCCACTGCCGCCCCATGTACAACCAGACATGCCTCGACCGCAACCCGATCAGCGACGTCGAGTGCGTGATCCCGAACCCTGACTTCCAGCCGCCGACGACAACGTCGTACTACTTTTTCCACATCGACGTCCTCAACGGTACCGTCTTCCATCACGTCGGCTATCTCAGTGGCATGTAGGCTGCGGCGACCTCATGTTCAGCTCGCACACCATGTACACGATGTCGTTCATCTTGGCGCTGTACAAGTACTGGAAGAGCACGGCGCTTCTCTTGTTCATGCTGTGCATCCAAATTGCCATCGCCTTCTGCATCGTGGCTGCCCGCAAGCACTACACGCTCGACGTGTTCTCGGCGCTGTACATCGTACCGATGATCTGGTTCCTCCAGGACGCCTACCACACCGACATCAATCATAAAGACGAGGGTGTCAGCGCTGACAACATCAAGAAGTTTTACAACATGGACATGCCGGTTGAGGACTCGAACAACGTGCAGGTGCTCGAGGACGGCACCGACGACCGCGGCTCAAGCTTCTCGCCGACGCAAGCAATCACGGCGCCTTACGGCAGCACAGACAGCACCAAGGTGACCCCGTTGTCATAAGCGAGAAATGCGTAAATAGACTTAATGCATCTCATGATATTTACACCTTCGTGCGGAGCAGAGATTCAAGAGCGCTTGTCGTTGGCAATGAAGCGGACATGTAGCGCTGCTCGTGGGGCCAGACCGGCGTCCTCAATCGAAAGCGTCGGATCGTCGTAAGTCTACCACCCGCAGTCGTAAGGCGTGGTTCGTCTTGCGGTACGCACACGAGCCGGAAAGGCGGACGCAAGATGGAAAGACCCTGGAGCGTACTTCCTACACATGTACTTTCAGCTGTGTAAGCTCTTAAGTGGCATTCATACCAGAGTTTTGCGATTTCGGCCTCGACGCCACCGATGGTCGTGTCCAGCGGTACTTTGAGCAAAACGATCTGGTCCGTCGTCCGAATCTGGAGCTGGACGAGCCCGTTGATGCTGTCGGCATCTACGCAGAGTGTGGTGTCACGGAAGGGCCGCCCGTGCACTCCAACCGGCACCCATCACCACCCTGGAATCCGAGGTTTTGGCGTGCAGCGGCTGGAGGAGGTCGGCGATGTCTCGTCGAATGGGCACGATGGTGCCATTCCGCACCACGGACGTGGGCAGCGCTTGCAAGAAGCTCGTCGTCGACATGCAAAGCTATCGAAGTCATGAGCGACGTGCCAGTAGTAGCAATGTCCACAGATGGGTTGCCAACTGAGGCGAGGGAGCGACAAGGTCCCAGGGCCTCCGTGTGTGGCTGGAACTCGTCGCGGCGGTGATCGATGACTTGGAAACAAACCTAACGAGGCTTGACCACCGCTTTCACCTGTGGAAACTACCCCGTGGGGATGCGTCTCTTTAAATTCGAAGGGAAAATATCCGTCCAAAATGTCCTTGGCGCTTTGAGCTGGAGACGGGGACTGCGTTCGTGTACCTGAACGAATTGCTGCGTTGCCAAATCGTCGTAGGAGCTACAGGTCCGCTTGAAGCAATGCCAGGAGACAGCATGTTCACCGAAAGGGACCTCGACGCAGTAGCAGTCCGTTCCGATAGATGGTCAATGGAATCGTCTCCCGCTCCACAAGGCGGTGAATCTACTCGACCCGAGTGAGCCAACGCAGCCGCTGACGACCTGCAAACCTGGCCATCTCCGGGCTCTTTCGTCACCTGGTCAAGGGATTAAGTGTTGGCTAAGCTCCGTTGTTGCCACGTACAACCATGGTACCGTCTCCTGCTGCTGCGTTGAGCAGCTCGATCTGAGCAATCAACTGGTCGACCAGTTGCGGTGCATCGTCTAGCACCACTGTCTCGGAGGCACTCGGCTCACCAACCCAAGCGAGCCCGTAGTCGCCCAGGAAGGCATGAATACCGTCCAACTGCCGCGTCAACGCTCCGATTTCTTCTTCGTGGGCAGTGCATACAACCTGCTCTTGGGTGTAGAGTTTGATACACAAGTGTCTCGGCACCGGTGCAGATAGCTGTGCCCGCAGTGCAGCGATCGTGGCATCCTTCTCGCGAAGTTCCGTGCGTAGCTCGGCAAGAGCGGCTTCAACAACCCTCAGCCGCTGGGCCATAAGCGTGACGAGCGATGGCGTTGCCACTGGCCGTGCCTCGCTTAAGATCTAGGTGGGGTGAGTTGCCTGCTGGGTCAACCGTGGAACCTACTTGGGAGGCAATTTGGTGATGTGTGAGCTCAGTGAGGCCGTCGGCATCTCTGCAGTCTACGTAGTTCACTACAGAGGCGACGGGACAGAATGCGAACCAAGGCTGCGTGGCGAGACGGCTGACGGCAATCTACCTGCAGCATGAGCCACAGCGGCGCCAGTTCGCGACCTGCGCCGCGGAGGAAAACGATCTGACGCATTCATTCCGGATTCTGGAACAAACAGTAGTTACAGCCGCGACATCATGAGCGCAAGTTTGAACAGGCGAATGTGCGGTGCTCGAAAGGTGAAGTACCGGTACAGGACGTCCAGTGAGGAGCTGCCGACGAGCTGCTACATCCCACAGTGCTGCTTGATGACTCGCTCACTCCCAGCCATCAGTTTATTTGTCGTCAACATCCGTTTGTGCACATCTTTGCCTTTGCCTTTGTTGCCTGTGGTCTGTCTTTTGCTCAAGTAATGCTAGGTACATTAGCTCCCACGATAATGCAAACCATAAAGCGTATTCTTGCAACCGCAGTCACGGAAGATGCACACAATTGTCATGAACACGTCCCCGCCACCAGCATGTGGGTTGCGATGGTGGGTACACGACGCGGCATCTGCTTTTCAATTTATTTCGTAATGATTTCACCACGTCCATGCTTGGCAAAGTTGGATCTCGATCCAGTGCACGAAGCCGTCCACGGACCCTGCCCTCCGCAGCATCCCAACCTCATCCAGCCCCAAATGCAATAGTATCTTCCCGGCTTCTCAGGGAGGACCGAGGAAGTGCATGAGATAAGCTTCGACTTCGGAGATGGCGAGTGTAAAATTTATACTCCGTCAACAAATAATTATTAAATATTTTATCAATTCTTAAATATCAAGTCGAAGTTGCACCTGCGAATCTTCGCCACATGGAAAACGTTTCGAAAATAAAGAATCCGGTGCTGGTTAAGTGCGGGTGGGACACCTCTGAGCAATGTCTTGAGGTTTGTATGGAAGTCGTCGGACGACACCCAAGAAACCCAATTTCGGGGTGGTATACTGAAGGCAAGATGAATCCGATGCATGGAATCTGGAGTTCTACCGTATAAAAATATGCATCTTGATATGGCGAATTGTATGTTTGGGTTGGCGGAATAAAATGGTTGCGAGATGCTCGGAAGCGAGTTTTCATTGGACGAAAACCGAGTCTTTCCCGCAGCAGCGACCGCGGCGACCACCGACTTTGGGTCTGGCAGCATGAAGTTCGGCAAGGTGCTCACGCAGTCCATCGAGCTCTCGTCGTCGGAGTACGAGCGCTCGTGGGTCAACTACAAGCAGCTCAAACGCATCATCAAGGACTGCGCGCAGATCCCCAAGCATGACAAGCTCATTAAGGAGAAATTGGTCGAGGTTGCCAAGATGAATGCAGACAACGAATCCATTCGTACGTGGCCTCGTCGCCGCTCACCGCGATTGACATGGCTCTCTTCGTAGGCGAATCGGCCAACGAAATGAACTTCTTCCGCACGCTGCGCGCCGATATGGCCAAGATTGCCGACTTCTTCGTTAAAACGCAAAAGCGGTACGGGGACTTGCTCCAGCACCTCGAGGAGCATTGGAAGCAGCATCAGGTTTGAAGCTGTCCTTGGCGTGGACTCTATTGACCGTACGGATAGGAGGCGAAAGAGCCGAACCAAACCACCAAGACAGAGATCATGGGGGCATGCGTCGCGCTGTTCAAGGAAATGCTACTGCTGGAAAACTTTGCGTTGATTAACTTTTCGGGCATCTCCAAAGTACGTTGTCCATACCACGTCTCCACTCATCGCACTGGTAGATCCTCAAGAAGCACGACAAGTGGACGGGGTACAACACGCGGACCAAATTCGTGGAACAGGTCCTCAACAAGCAGCCGTTCGCGACGTACTCGCAGCTTCTCACTATGATTCACCGCGTGGAAACGATATTTATGGACGCCACAGGCTCCACGATCGCCCAGCATGACGATTCGACGGGCCCCCAGGAGCGCACGCTCGAGCTGCAACTCGGGTACACGATGCTAGCACTCTCGCAGGACGAGGCGCCGCCGGCCGTAGCGCCCCCCGTGGCGAGCCCCGCAACCAAGGCCGCCGAGCGCAGCAAGGTGTCCCTCCACGCCGTCCACGCACTGCGCGACGAGTCGTTCAGCTTCAAGAAGACGGAGGAGAGCTTGTCGCCGACCAATTCGGCCTCCAACTCCAACTCGGACGAAGACGACGACACGTCGTCGTTGGCGTCCGACGCCTCCAAGCGGCCAAAGCGCAAGCGGCAAGAGGCGCCGCCGACGCCGTCGTCCCCGTCGCCCACTCGGCAGAAGATGAGCTTCGCCAACATTTTGAATTGATGTACAGATTAGCCCTACGGCCTGAGCCCTTCCCGACGTGGCCCTGGCCATCGAGCCAAGCTGCTCGCACTCTCACGGTCGATGTTGGGGCTACAGTCTACGCTAGCGATCGCGTCTCCCGGCGGACGCCCGCGGCCTCTACCCGTAGTATCGCCCGACCAGGAAGAAGAGAATGGCGCAGATCAGGATGTGGAATAATGTAAGGGGCTACGCAGGAACATGAGAGCCAGGGTCGAGAAACGGGAGGTACCTTGGCGGGAGGAGGCGTCACCGCGCGGGTCGGAGACGGGATGCCGCCCGCGGCCGGCAGGTCGTCGCTGCCCTCGGGCCTTCGCTGGCGAAGCGTGGACATGTCCGAGGTTTGGCGCTTCAGTCGCTGCTGCTCCGTCGTGAGCTTTTGGTTTTGTTGCCGAGTCTTGTCGAGGTCGCTCATGAGTGTGTCGCGCTGGGCTGTGAGCTGCACCGTGAAGGCAACGAGCTATCGAACGGCGCATTGAGCTTCAGTAAGGACGAGATGCAATTCCGTACCTCGTCGTATTTCTTGCGAAGCACAGCCATTTCGGCCATCATTTCTTGACGAATCGAGTCTTCGGCAGTCGATGCATAAATGGACTGCTGGGTCGTGAGGGGAGTGGGCGCGGGTGCGTTCGTGGCCGGCGTTTCCAAGAGCGCGCTCGTGAGCTGGCTGGGCGTACTCACGTCGTTGGCGTTGCCTTCGACGAATCGGCAGCGCAGCTTCTTATTACTGATTGCCTTCTTTTCCGCCGTAGCCCAAAGCGTTGTGAGGTCATCCATCACTTCCTTCGCCGTCTTCTGCGTCAGCAGGTCGCAAAACTCGGCGTCGACACCAATAGACTGCACAAGGAACTTGTCGTTGGAGAGCTGTCGCTCAGACGCGTCCAGGCGCAAGAGTTCATCGCAGTCCTTTTGCTGCAAAATGACGAGCACAGTAGCCGCACTATTAGGGCCGATCACACCCTGATTCGGTCGCACGAGGTATCGCATCGGCCGCGTCGTCTTCACCTTAAAGGCAACGTTCTCCACGGAGCTTGGATTCGAGATGACGAGCGCGGCCTGCGGGGAGCTGCCTGCCGCCAGCGCGAAGGCCAGCGAGTCTGTCGGGTCGAGCGTGATCGCATGCGCTGCGCTGTCCATCGCGGCCAGAAAAAGAAAGAATTAAAAAAACACCCCTCGCCCCGGTTTCGACACCCCATTTAAATATCTTGCATATTTTATGCTGGTCGAATAAAAATGCACCACCAAGGTGGAGCTCACTGATTGGTCAAAAATACATTGAATAATATCCTTGAACCCATCACAGAGCCGTCGCATTTTTATGAGCAATTTTTTAAAATCCAATTTTAAACTGGATGTTTGTAGCACCACTCAGTCCACATTATTTAATTTCGATCTTATTTTAAACTGTCCGTCAACACCCCATGGCAGTCGCCCGTTGCGATCTTCGCGTCCGACGCTCGTCAACATCGCCCTGGATGCTGCCAGGGTGGTTGAGGTCCACGCCAAGGGGCCTCGCGCGTACAAGGCCGTCATCGAGAGGTCATGCTTGTATGACCTCGGTCAAGCAGGCTCCCCTCGTGGCAGAACACGGAGACTTGGAACAAGTATTTAGGCAGGGAATGGCATGCCACATCAAGGAATCACCATGCCTTGTCTTCGCCGATCTTAGCGATTACAGCGACCGGAGCGCCGTGTGGAGGTAGCGCCATTACTGTAGCCATGGCGTTCTGTGTTACCTCGTTTGAAATGGCCGTGTAATGACTCCCGCGCGCGAGATCTTTACCCCACATGCGCCAAGCCCAGCCAAGCGAGCAGCTGACCATTCTACCAACGTGCTGCGGCACCTGAGCAGCGGCGTTCCATCATACAATACTTAATTCCGACGCTTACACCAGCCGCGAGCACTAGAGGACGCTCAAGACCCAGTTCATGACGTCGGGGGCGTGCCTAGGCAGGAGCACATGAACTCTACATGATGCGGCAGTCACAATACTTGGGCTCGCGTCCAGCGGCCGAAGATGACCGGCGGCTTTTGCGCCCCACGTCCTCTTTCTCCGGCTCGGACTCGGGCTCCGTGAGCGGCTCCAGGTCCATCGAGCCGAGCCCGAGCGCCCAGCGCGTCGTTGGGGGCGCCTCCACCGCGAACGTCACGCGTAGCTTCTTGGTCGCGATGCGCTTCTTCTCGGTGCGTATCCAGAGCGTCGTGAGGTCGTCGATGACCTCCTTGGACGCTTTCTTGGTGAGCTGACGACAGAACACCGGCTCCAGCACGAGCGCCTGCACGACGAGTTTGTCCTTAAGCAGGTCGCGCGTCGCCACTGGCGCCCGCCGCAGCTTCTCGCAGTACGACGGCTTGAGCAGGATCTGGACTGCGATCTCACTACGGGGCCCAAGCACACCGTGGTTGGGGCGCACGATGTAGCGCTTGGGTTGCGAGGCCGCGAGCTGGAACGTGACACTGTCGCGTGCGCTCGGGTTGGACACGACGAGCGTCACGACGGCGTCGACAACGAGCGGGAAGGCCAGCGCGGCGGGCGGCGGGGCCAGCTCCGTGACGGCGCTGCCGATTGTGTCGAGGCGCACCGACTTGGCCAGCGCCGTCGCGAGGGCGTCTGTTGCATCGACACGTAGCCGGTAGTTGAGCACATGGTCGGCGTCCACGGAGGCCCAGAGCTGTACGAGCGCCGTAGCCGCGGCCGCTTCCGGCAGCGACGACAGGTCGCGGCAGTAGTTGGCTTCGACGCCGACCGACTGGACATGGAACGGTTCTGAAGGCGCTGTCACGCGCGTCACACGGAGGATGAGAACGCCGCGGGGCTTGAGGACGCCGTGGGTTGGAGCACAGGTGAAACCGGGCGTGGGCGGCACGCGGAAGGCCACGCAGTCCACGGCGCTGGGATTCGTGAGCGTTACGCACGCCGTTTCGCCCGTGGCTGGAAAAACAAGCACGTCGGGCGGCGCGAGGGTCAGCGCGTGCACAGACGTCGCGTTGGGCATCTCTGTCGACGAGTGGCAAAATCCGCGACAATGTGGCCAGCCAGCCGCTGAGTACCCATACGTACCGTACTAAAGTGTAGACGTCATCTGCTTTAAGTGATGGACGGCAACGAGCGTCCGCAAGCGTAATGGTCTCGCGGTCAGTCTTGTGATCTACGAGCGCTCGAGCCGCCACGTGGATGTTCATGTCATCCAGCCACGTGATGCGCGCCCAACATGGCGGCGGTGGCGCCGGTGCCGAGAGTGGGACTCGGGCGGCGGTTTGGGTGATCGCGGAGAGCAGGCGCTTCGAGGAGCCCTGCCAGAGCCCCTCCAGCGGAGATGGGGCGTGCAGGCGTTCGGCCGCCGTCGAGAACGCAGCAGCGGCCGCGGCGGGCGTCGGCAGCGTGCCCTCTTCAACATCCGCCAGGATCAGCGCGCTGACGCACGTGCTGCTAGACGCACGCAACTGAATCGTTCCACGCCAAAATCTTATTCCGAAAGATCGCGTTGAGGCATGTGGCCGGCGTTTCTTCCAAGCGCTCCCGAGTCTCCAGCGCCGCTACTCCCAGTCCAACCACCACTGGGCTGACGGCCATTGCAGGGTCATGTCGAGGAAGCGCGACGTGGCTGGTCCTCGAAAGCCTATCACTCGCGGCCGCGTCCACGTGTCGGCAAAGACATGCAAGCGAGTGTGTATTGTCGTTGTCATTAGGCTGGCAGCTGCACGGTGGTAATGGACTCGGTGGCAAGGTCGTCGACGTACCGGACCTCGATCTTCTGATACTTGGCGGCCGCCTTGTCCGCGCGAGACCAGAACGCGTCGAGCTCGTCCATGCCTTCGAGCGCACCCTTCTTGGTCACAAGCATGTACAGCGCGTCGTCGATGGGCGTCGACTGCAGCCGGAACTTGTCCCCGACCAGAAGCCGCGCCGCGGGCTCCATGGCTGCAAGCTCCGCGCGGTCCCCGGTCTCAAGCACGAGCAGCACCGTTGCCGATGCGCCGGGCCGCAGAACACCTTGGTTGGGCCGGACGCGGTAGCGCGCCGGGCGCGTTGTCATGACCTTGAACGCCATGCTGGCGGTTGTGCTCGGGTTAGACACCTCGAGCGTGGCCTCAGGCGGTGTCGCCGGGGCGAGCGGGAACTCGACGAACGGCTTGAGGTCGCTCGCGGCGCCAAGGTGGAAGCGACACGGCAGCTTGTGCGCGTGGATGTGCTTCTTCTCGACGGTTGCCCAGAGGCTCTTGAAGTCGTCCTCGACGAGCGATGCCGGTGCCGACAGCTTGGTACGCAACCACTGCACTTGAAACTTGTCGGGCAGCGCGTCACGCACGTCGGCAGCCAGCGCGAGGAGGTCGTCGACTTCGGCAGGCTGCAGTACCACCGTGACGACGAGCTTGGCGCCCGGCGCAAGGACACCATGGGTCGGCCGCACAACGTATCGCGTCGGCGCCGTCGTCTTGAGCTTGAACGCCACGTTGTGCTTCTCGCACGTGTTCTTCAGCTTCACGAGCACCTGGGGCGCGCTGCCGGCCACCAGTGCAAACGACAGCGCGCCCGACGGCTTGACGATAAGGCCATGGGGCGCGTGCCCGCTCTCCGAGGTCGTGCTCAAAGACGAGCCCATCGTGTGCAGCTGGAGAAAGACCCGAATGCGACGCCGGAGCCCGCAGTCGACACATTCTCAGAGTGGCACAGTCGGCTTAAGTACGAATTACTGCAAACAAGGAAGTCCAAAATAGAAAGGCTGTGTATACGAATATCAAAATAAACTCCGATTAAGTACGCCTTTGGTTGACACGCGAGTCCCACATGCAATTACTAACACGCAACTTTGAGGCGGTCCTGTCGGGGGATTGAGGTCACGTCACCAGCCCTCCGGCGCCGGCAGGGCGAGAGCTGGTGGGCTGGGCTTTGGCGCCGTCACAAGCGCCTTCTGCATGCCCGCGCCTGGGTGGCGACGTTAGTTCGTACCTCGTGGCGGCTTGGTGTGACGCAGGAGCGACGTATTGCCATGCAGCTTGTGTATCCAGTCCTGGCGATTCGGGGCTCTACCGTTCGGTGTGCTTGCAACGGCACGCTTTTTAGCTATTGCAGAGCGCTGCGCATGTGTGCGCTGCAGCCGAGCAGCGAGGTGGACTCGCGAGCGACGGCCCCGCGAGACGATGCAAATTTGCGTGGGTTTAGCCGGGCGTGAAAATGCGTACTTAGGAGGAAGTCGCTCGGACGATGGCAGATGGCATTTTCAACGTTTCACCGCATCGAGCACCATGGCCGACGCCTACGAGCACTGCAAGGTCTGCGGAGGATGGGGCGTGGACCTCGTCACCAACGTGGAGCGCATTTGTGCCCACTGCGCGCGGTACGTGCACCCTCGCCCGTCTGTGCAGCGGCTCAGCTAGGACCAATGTAGGGAAACGAAGGCATTCTTCGATCCTGACACGTGCGAGTTTTGCCAGGACGGCTACGTGGATATCTCTCCGAAAGCCGATGGTGGTGTCTTGAAGAAGGTACTTGTGCCTCGATAGCGCGTGGTGGTGTGGGCTTACGGCTGGTGCGATCGACTAGATCGTCAAGGACGTCCCGAGCCCCGATGGCAAGTTTATTGAAGAAGGCTGCCCCGCCTTCATCCAGTACGTTGGGCGACTCGACGATGGGTCCATCTTTGAAACAACGTACGCTCTTCGTGGCTACCACAGCCGAACCCGGCGCCTGTTCTAGGCGCGATGTGGTTGATGGCAAAAACGCCGGCGGCACGGACGACCCGTTCGAGTTCCACCTCGGGCGAGGTGCGTGCTACTCATGCAGGCAACGACTTCATTGATGGTGCCAATGGAACGTAGGCAAAGTGATCGCGGGTCTCGACATCGCCGTGGCGACCATGAACATCGGCGAAATCGCGCGCTTCATCATCAAGCCAGAGTACGGCTACGGCGTCCAGGGCCTCGCCCCCAAGGTACTCCCTGCCCCATCCATCGCCAGATATCATATATGCGCCAGGTTGAACCAAACGAAGTGCTCGACTACGAGATCGAGCTCCTGCGCTACAACGTACGAACCCTCTCACCTGCTGCCCTCAGCCGCTCGTAGAAAGCACTGCCCAAGTTTCCGTCGCAAGCCGAGCTCGCCGAGTCGCGCAAGCGGCAGGACGCTGAGGACCGCAAGATGCTCGAGGAGAACCCGCCGCCGACCGTCGGTGTGTCCCCGCTCTTGACAGCCGCTCACGCCCGTAGACGAGCGCCTTGCCAGCTCCAACGAGTACAAGGAGCTCGGAAACGAAGCCGTCAAAGCCGGCGACTACGCTGCAGCGCAAAAGCACTACGACACGGTGCGTGGCCGCGCTCGCGTCGGAACTCAAGCGTGTCTAGGGCTTTGTGCACATCTTTTACGGCAAGGACGAGTGGGAAGTGCTCGTGTCGGCCGAGGACAAGGCCCGCATCAACGCGCACAAGGTGCCGCTGTACTTGAACCGCGCGCTATGCAAAGTGAAGCTGGGCAAGTGGGACGACGCCGAGTGGGACTGCGACAAAGCCATCGAGCTCGCGCCCGACAACGTCAAGGGCCACTTTCGGCGGGGACTCGTGTTCACGGGCAAGTTGCGCGACGAACTCGCCAAGGAGGAGCGCAAGGAATTCTGGGTCATCGACAAGGCCGACAAGTTCCTCGCCGAGGCCGAGAAGAGCCTCGCGACGGCTGCAGCGCTTGTCGGCGACAAGCTGGACGGCGGGCTCACCAAGGCCAATATTGAGCTCAAGCGCGCCAAGGTCGATACCTCCCCAGAGCCGATGCTCAATGCCGTGTAGATCCAGCTGCAGCAGTACGTGCGCAAGTACCACGAGGCCGAGAAGAAGCTGTACAAAGAGAAGATCATGGATCGCATGGTGGCCGACAACAAGCGCAAGCAGGCCTCCGAGCAGCGCAAGGAAGAGGAGGAAGAGTTTGCCGACATGCCGTCGCTCGAGTAACGTCTAACACGCCTCTGCGTCCGCCACCAGCGCCGTGTCGGCGGTTAGAAGCGCCTACAAAGAGGTTGACCATGGCAGCGGTGCGCGAATGCTGTCGACGAGGGTGCAGTACTGCGTCGTAGTTATTGTCGGCACCGGTGTACTCGAGCATGGAGGACGGGCTTCCTTCGGTAGTGGCAGCGAAGGCTCGCCGAGGCGGCCGACGTCGTCGCACGTGCCCAAGTGCATTAGTATCTCTCGGTCACCTTCAAAGAATCAGCGGGTGAGCTCGCAAGCATCGAGCGCCAGGGTCAGGCTCAGAGGCAGGCTGAGGCGCGTTCGATCTACGGCACCAGCGCTGCCACACTACTCGCGTCATCGGTAAAAGCATGCGAGAAGGAGGCTGCCAGGCAACGAGCTGGTGGAGACGGCGCTCGGTGGCAAGAGACGGGCGGGGACACGAGCGCGTCGCCGTTGGACGCACGAGCACCAGCTCCTCAAAGACGATCTGTTCCTCAGGGAATCGATCATCATGTGGAATAGTTGTCATCAAAACGAGCCCAAAATGCACTTTAAACCCCTAACCCCGAAATCTTCTTAACCAATCAGACGGCGCGGTCCCAAGCCCATCAAAATGCGTGAAAAAAGTTTCCGATCAGATTCCCTGGGGCTGCAATTTGCCTTTTGTCAGCTGACGTCGACCCGCAAGCGAGAACATGACCGAGCGCCGCCGTGAAAGCGACGACGTCCCTAGAAATGCGAAAAAGGCAGACGCAGGAAAGCAGGAAGCGATGCTGCTTCACGCTGCGAGCGAGAATGGCGACGTAGCCGCTGTCCAGCGACTGGTTGCTGCTGGCGTTGCCCTCAATGAGCCTACGACGGTACACGACATTAGAAAATGGCGTGAAAGTTACGTCCCGCAGCAGGATGGATGGACACCGATCAGCATTGCCAGCAAATGCGGTCACATAGCGGTCGTCCAAGAGCTGATTGAGGCTGGCGCCAATATAAACACCGTCGACAAGGTGCTTCTGGTACTGTAATATTTAATTCCACGCGGTTGTCTAGGAAGGAAAAACACCGCTCCGTTTGGCCTTCAACAATAACCATTTGTCAATAATCGAGGCACTGATTGCAGCTGGCGCCGACGTGAACCAAGCCGATATTGTACATCGATGCCCACGCAATTCGTAAAACGACGTGTTGCTGTAGTTCGGACAAACGCCCCTGTACAGAGCCTCCACGAGAGGCCATTTGCCAGTCGTGGTGGCACTAATTGCCGCTGGTGCCGACGTGAACCAAGCCGATAACGTACACCGATGCCCACGCAATTGGTAAAACGACGTATTGCTGTAGGACGGACAAACGCCGATGGGCAATATGTTATGATATGTACGGCTGCAGCGCAGATGGACGCCGATTCATGCAGCCGCGAGACAGGGTAATGTGCCAGTCGTGGAGGCACTGATCGCTGCTGGCGCCAACGTAAACCAAGCCAACGAGGTAATCGGATGAGCAGTGAGTGCAGTGACGTATGGTTCTAGCACGGGTGGACGCCGACGTATTTGGCCGCCAAGAATGGACATCAGTCCGTCGTGGAGGCACTGATTGCAGCTGGCGCCGACATGAACGGTGACCCTTCAAAAAGACGACGACCCTCTGATTACTTGTCCCTGTCATAGCTGAAGGCCACGAAAGCGTCGCCGCCAACGAGGTCGTGCTGGATCGTATCGTGGCTGCTGATCTGCAAAACACCAGAACGGACAACCACCATCAAGTTCGTGCAACGAAGCGGTCGCCACTACTGGCATCGGCTACTTGACACCACTGGCGCGCGAGCTTTTCCAAGCCACTGTCGTCGGGGACGTGGCTCGCGCTTCGAAGCTTCTGGTTCAAGGTGTCAATCCCAACGCCACCAACTCTGTAGTTCAACCTCAAAGGCAAATAGCACCAACGACACCGTAGGCGGGAAATACGCCGCTGTACGTGGCGGTGCAGTGCGAGCAGCCGCAAGTGCTGGAGCTGCTTCTGCGGACCACTGGCGTCGACACCACTGCCCGCAACAAGGTAATGGTATCCAACTATGGCAAACTCTGACGTTTTAGGCTGGTGACACACCCCTAGTCTTCGCCATCAAACAAGGTCACCGCCGCTTGGCGCAGCAGATCTACGCGGCGTCGACGCAGCCCTCGCGCGAGGTACTCGCAAGGCTTTCGACTTCAACACCATCACGAGATGTAGGTTGCGTCTGCCGAGATTCAAGTCGACCGTACGGGAGTGCTGGGAAAAGGCGGCTTCGGCGTTGTGTGCAAGGGCATCTTCGAGAACCAGCCAGTTGCTGTCAAGAGCGCTTTCAACGCAGCTGGTGCTACGGACCTCATGCATGAGATGAATGCCATGCAAATGTGGCTACTCGGTCATCGTGTGAATGAGCTCACGGCGGGACCGTAGGTGCAAGTCGCCATACCTGCTGCAGCTCTTGGCGGTCTCGGGCCAGAACACACCAAGTACCCAGCTCGTGCTCGAATACATGGACGGTGGTGACCTGCGTGAATACCTGGACAAAAAGCGCGACTGTGTTGCTGTCGCCGTCGAGTACACGGCGCTCGAGGTGGCGTGGGTCGTTGCCAACGCCCTCGCCGACCTGCACCACAACGGCTTACTGCACCGCGACCTCAAGAGCCACAACGTGCTCCTATCGTCGACCCACTACATCAAGGTGGCCGACCTCGGGTGTGCACGGGAGTACGCGAGCCAGATGACGCTGGGCTTGGGCACGATGTTTTGGACGGCGCCAGAAGTGTTGGCGTTCGAAGGCAGCTACGACTACGCCGCCGACATCTACTCGTTCGGCGTCATCCTCACGGAGCTCAGCACGCTTCAAATGCCGTACGCAGACTTGTCGCTGTCGCCGTGGGCCATCTTGAAAGACGTGCGCAACGGAACGCTGCGCCCGAAGATCGATGTCGCCAGTCCTGCCTGGTTGCGCGAGCTCGCGGCTGCCTGCATGGCGCACGACCCGGCGCAGCGGCCTGACGTCCATCAGATCTTCGAGCGGCTCACCCGGGAGCGCCGTTCCGAGACGCTCCTCAGCACGACGATGGACTGTCAGTGGTGCTTGGCGCCGCATTCGCTGGTGGCAGAAGCCTGTCCCAACTGTGCCAAACTGACACCAAACGCGACCATAAAGCTTCAACGCCTCCGTCATCGCGTTGCCGTGGCCAAGGAATTTGGAGTTGAAACAACGTTGCCGTGCGGCTGGTGCAACTCGGCCAGTGACATCGAGGACACCAACTGTAAGACGTGCTACCAAGAGCTCAGCGAACGTGAGAAGCTGCACCAAATCATCAAGTTCATGCAGCGCGCAATGGTGGTGGCCTTCGCTGGCTAGTATTATCATGTGGTCGACAGCTCATTGTCCTCATGTGCTAAGGATCAAACGACCTTTGTAAACTCAAAAACGTGTTCCGTCCATTTTTCCTGCTTCACAAACTGACAAGTGCATCCGGGTCAACGCGAAGGTGATCCATAAAGGGGCGGTGGATCTCATTTGCCAAAAAATGATGCGCGCAAGAGGCTGCTCTCAGCGATGCGTTTTGAAAGCAATCGATGCCGCTGCGAGAGTGTCGTTGCTCCGGCAAATCACCGTCGTGGGTGTCGGAAACGGAGCGTTCGGTCTTGGTCACTTCTTGGCCAGCCTTGCAATTCGTCGGATTCTTGTAGCTGCTCCATACAACATCGTGCGGGTTCTGACGCTGCGTGTGCAGTCTAAGCCGAGGGGTGATACCGCGCGACCTCCATCGATTGCTGCATACTGTGTGTGCCCACGACAAAGTTGCTTCGGCCGGATTTCGGCAGGCTGCAACCCATGGATGCTGCCACTTGGGCTGTCGTCGTCCACGTCCGTCTCACGACCGTGGGCGGCGAGCCATCGACGACGCAGAGGCGGTCCAACGCGCACGAGAACCCGCTTCATGCTGGCCATGTCCAAGATCCGCGATAGCTATGGCTGTTCGAACTCTGTCGACGGCTTGGCCCATGAAGTACTCGCTACCAAAGGTAGAGAATTCACAATGGCACCTTGCTACCGAGAGTTCAAGTCGTGTGAACTCGAGGTAGAGTCGAGAGCCAGGTATTCCCACTCGAATCGACGGCAAAGAGAAGCCAGCAGCAGCACCGACCCCACATTCTCCACGACAAATTTCAGCCGAAGCGGACAGCCTGTCCGAATACACAACCAATTTGGTGCCTCGAATGGCGCAGTTGTGGTTCGTAGTTAGAGGAGTTTTCGCAGCTGCTCGAGCGTCATGAACGTGATGATCGTCTGCGGGCCGAGGCGCATGTAGGCCGGTGTCCAGCCCTTGAAAAGGCCGCGAACCCCTTCGGCCTTAAGGATCTTGGTGAAGCAGTCGACTGTGCCCGTGTACTCGACCGTAGCATTGTGGTGCATGTTCATCAGCCGCGTCTTGACGACGTCCATCGGCGCGCACTAAGCATGTATCTCAATGCTTCCCTTGCAAACGACACCTACCGCAGTGGTCGCAACAAGGCCCGCGGCCATACTCGCGCCGAAATGCGTCGCCACGTTGTCTCGGCAGCCGAGAGTATCGAGGAAGAAAGCCTTGAAGACATCGTACGTTGCGATTTGACCGCTCGTGAGCAGCATCGCCCGCATCATGTTGGGACGAACTCCGCGCAGCAGCGCCTCGCGGCCTTCCTCCTTGGAGATGCGTACAAGTCCGTCGACAGCATGAGCGTAGTTGCGCCGCTCGGCGGGCGGAAGTCGTCCATCGGCCTGCATTCGAACGTTGACGACGTCGGCGGGGTTGCCAACTGCGCCACCGATGGCGCCGCCAAACATGGACAAGACAACATTCTCCCAGAGCGGAATGGGATCGCCACCGTTGCGCTCGATGGCCGCATCCTTGAGATACTGGTACACACCGAAGCGCACAGTCGAGTAGGATCCTTCGCGCATGAGGCCGCCCGAGATGCCGCGGTAGAACCCTCCAAGCCCTTCTTGAGTCACGATGCTGCGAATCGTACCAAAGAGCGTATGATGCATTTCCTTAGCAGTTTGCAGGCGAACCTTGAGCAAGTCAAACGGGTGCGTGAAGCATGCCGCCGTCATGGCCGAAATGCCACCAAGGCAATAGTACACCGGTGGCTTCTTGGTCGTTGTCGTGGCGGCCGTCGGCGTCAACGTGGCCACCGTGCCCATTGTCGGCGCCACCGTCGTTGTCGCTGCCATCAGCGCTATTCGATTCTGGGCGAACGGAAGCGAACGCTTGCGCAACCCGCTGCGTCAACCCACGGATCCGCCAGGATGCATCTTCGGCGTATCTGAAAACGGACCAATCCCCGGCCGCGATTCCAGATTTCCTTTTCTCTGATTGGTCCGCTTTGGTTTGTACCAGATAATTGCTGGATGCTCCGTCACAGTTGACGCAGCGCCCATCGCCCTCAAAGGATACGCCCGCGGCCAACGCTGCAACCTCCAACTGACAGAACGACCTCCCGAGTGGACCTCCATCGGTGCGACCCGTGGCGCACGCAGCCTCAGGCTTTACCAGGGACGCAATTGCCCAGGACCGGATCATGGCTGGAAAAGAATACTCTTGCGGTTTGTAAGCCGTAGCTTCAAGCAGGACGGAAAATCCGCGTGTGATTGGTGGAAAAGACAGCAAGGATCTGACCCTTTTGTAGAGGCCTGTGATTGGTGCCAAAATGAGCAATAAACGGATCCTGTGGAACGGGATTTGATTGGTGCGTCGCTGGGCACCAATCGAGGGCGGAAGCGGCAACGAGAGCTCGCCACTCGTGGATACGATGCCCTTCAAGGCGCGCTCGAACGACCAAAACAAGATCATCGTCGTTGGCATTGCCAAGACGCTGGACGATGCGGCCTTCAGCGATATGTTCGGCCTCTACGGCACGGTGGCCGAGGCCAAGGTGGTGCGCTCGGCAACGGGCGAGTCGCGCGGCTTTGGCTTTGTGACGTACACGAGTGCAGCCGCCAAGAACAAGGCCATTAAGCACATGAACCAGACGACTGTGGACGGCCGCATCCTCAACGTGCGCGACGTCATCCCCAAGGCGGACCGCGACCCCGAGGCTGCCAAGAAGGTTGACAAGCCCAAGACTGGTGTCTGCTGGGCCTTCCAGAAGGGCCTCTGCGACAAGGGCGATGCTTGCAAGTACCCTCACGAAGTCAAGGACGGCGACTACGGCTCGTGCTTCGAGTTCGCACAGCAGGGCAAGTGCAAGCGCGGCGACGCCTGTAAGTTCGCCCACGGCACCAAGGAGAAGGCCGCAGACAAGTTTGCGAGCGACGACGAAGACGACGACAAAGAAGAGGTCGTCGCGCCCACCAAGGCCGAAGTCGACCCGACCAAGCCGCGCGTATGCTTTGCCTTCCAGAATGGCAAGTGCCATCGCGGCAAGGCGTGCATGTTCCTGCACGAACTCATCGCGTCCGAGCCCAAGGAGGCAGAGCCCAAGGCGGCCGAGACGAAGAAGCGCAAGCGCGAGGACGCCTCGCCGGAAGACGAGCTTGCCGCCCTCATCGCGGCCGAGGACGACGCCTTGCTCAAGTACGAGCAGGCCAAGAGTGCCCGACAGGCCAAGGAAGCCGAGCTCGCCGCGGTCGCTAAGACGGCCAAGCCCTCCAAGGACACTTCCAAGCCCGCGAAGGCTGCGCCGACCAAAGTCATGAAAGTGGACGACAAGGCCAAGACCAAGGACATGGCGACAAAGGTTCCGGCTGCTAAGGACACCGCGGTGAAGAAGACCATCAAGCCAGCCGCGACCACCAAGGAAGCCTCAAAGCCACCTGCTAAGAAGGCGGTTGCCACGAAGGCTGAAAAGGTGGACATGGGCGCGGCATTCGACAGCTCCGATGAGGACAAGCCCAAGGCCAAGAAGGTCAAGACTGGCGCGCCCCGCTTGCTGGCGTCGGATCACCGCAAGCTGCGACAAGAGAAGAAGAAGGCGGCCCTCGCTCTTCTCAAGTCCAAAAAGCAAATTGAAGTTCCCACGTCAGACTAAGCTAATATAGACCTCACCTACTCCGCGCCGGCAATGCTGCGCTTCCGCGGCCCTCTGCTGAATCATGCTGTACATCGGCGCGCTGGCCCTGGCCTGGACTACAGTTTGGGCAACCAACGAGGACGAAGAGTTGGACACGACCAGGCGGCGACAGCGCAGGGCGATGGATCCCACTGCGCGGGGCGTCGCTTGGGTGCCGCGTCCGACGACTGTGACCGCACGTGGCAGCACACCTGCTTCGGATTGGGGGTTCGAAATTCGAACTTCGACGCTTCTTTCTTCGAGTTCGGGCGGCGATCGGTTGCTCATTTCGCACCATGAGCAAAAGCGAGAAGGCGCCACTGCTGGCGTCGCCGGCCGCCCGCAAGGCCGCGCACCGATCCATTTGGCGCAAGCAAGGCCCGATCACGATGACAAAGACTCGTCTTGGCTGGATGGCCAACTTCCTTCTTGTCGTTGTCGTCGTCGATGTCGTCGTGCTGCTCTCGCAGATGTCGACGCTCACGGTAGTTGCATTCGCGACGACCGCCGCGCCGACATGGCGCTACGAACAGTTGCCGATCCTCGCGACGTTCATCAAGACGGTGCTCATCGTAATCGGGCTGTTTTCCAAATGGTTTGTCTACATCGCGGAGCTCGCCATCTTGGCGTTCGTCGTTGTGCTCGGCTCGGACGCGTTTGCCCTCGACGCCCTGCCCCAGGACGCTCTCATCGCGAACGGCCTGAACCGCGCCAACATCTTCATCATTCTCCCACTCATGTTTTCCGTCTTCGAAGGCGTCCTCCTCTACCACGTCCAGCAAAAGAAGGCGAGGCAAGAAGCCGAAGACGCATCGAAAGCCACAGCCACCATCGACCTCGAGAGCTCTACCGCGACAGACGCCACGCCATCCAAAGGCATATCGTTCGTCAAGATGCTCCTCGTGTTGCGGCCCTACTTTTGGCCGCACGGCTTCGGTCACCGTGTGCGCGCCGTAAGCACCTACTTCCTCCTCGGTGGCTCCAAGCTGCTCAACCTCTACGCGCCCATGTTCATGGCGCAGGCCACAAACGCGCTGGTCGCCAAGGACGTCCGGGGCGCGCTCGTGGGTGTCTCATGCTACTGCGCGTCCGTCTTCCTCTCCAAGACCCTTGACGAGGTAAAGAGCATCGTGTACTTGAGCGTCAAGCAGACGGCGTACGTGGAAATCGCCACCATGACCTACGAACACCTGCACTCGCTTTCGCTCGACTGGCACCTCAAAAAGGTACCTTATCTCGGGCTGCGCTGCCACCGACGTCTGTAGAAACTTGGGGACGTGCTGCGATCAATGGACCGCGGCGTCGAGTCTGCCAACAGCGTCGTGTCGTACATGTTCCTGTACCTGCTGCCGACGCTCCTCGAGAGGTGCGCCTGCTACCCGACGTGGCTCACATGCGGCCAGCGTCGTCGTGATGATCATTTTCGCCACTCACTTCCAGCTCGCCTCCATGTCGTTTGTATCCTTCTTGAGCCTCGTGTTCTACGCCTACGTAACGATCGCGATCACGCTGTGGCGCAAGAAGTTCCGGCAGCAGTCCACCAAGCACGACAACGAGTACCACGACAAAGGTATTGAAGGTGGCTGCGGCGGCGTCTCGACGGTGGGCTGTTGTAGCCACGGACGCGCTCATCAACTACGAAACGATCAAGTACTTTACCAACGAGAAACATGAGATTGAGGCGTACTCGGGCGCGATTCAAAAGTACCAGAGCTACAGCGTCAGCGTGCAAGCGTCGCTGTCGCTGCTTAACATCAGCCAAACCGGCATCATCCAGGCAACGATTCTCGGCTGCCTCGCGCTGGCGGTGCCGCACGTTGTGAACCAAGACGGTCGCGGCGTCGACCTCGGCGCCTTCATTGCCATCACGGTTTACCTCCAGAACCTCTTTTCACCGCTTTACTTTCTCGGGTCGCTGTACAACATGATGATCAACGTCTCTTCGATGTCTGCGCCAGGGCTCATTGAGCCGAGTAGGCGATTGTCGACATGCAAAAGCTGAGCGAACTGCTCAATGTTGACCCGGAGATCATCGATGCGCCTGGCGCCACCAAGCTCGCGCTCGACTACGATGCGCACCGCAACGGCATCTCGGTTGAGTTCCAGCGCGTCAACTTTGACTACCCGGACGCCCCCGTCGGCAGCGGTCTCAAGGACGTGAGCTTCGTGATTCCCGCAGGTACGCGCGACCTGAAGCGCAGACGGCAGCGGCGCCTGTAGGTACCACAACGGCGCTCGTGGGCGAGACGGGCTCCGGCAAGACTACCATTTCGCGCTTGCTTTTCCGCTTCTACGACACCACAAGCGGTCGCGTACTCGTGCACAACCAAAACGTCTCGGGTGTCACGCAGCTATCGCTGCGCAAAGCCATCGGCATTGTGCCCCAGGACACGGTGCTCTTTAACGATACGATCCTGTACAACATCCAGTACGGCAACCTCGAGAGCTCGATGGCGCAGGTCGAGGAAGCGGCCAAGAAAGCCAAGATCTACGACTTCATCATGGCCATGCCGCAGCAGTGGCAAACGCCCGTGGGCGAGCGCGGGCTCAAGCTGTCGGGCGGTGAAAAGCAGCGTGTCGCCATCGCTCGCACGCTGCTCAAGGACCCGCCTTTTGTGATCCTTGACGAAGCGACGTCGGCGCTCGACACCGTCACGGAGACAGAGATTCAGAGCGCACTGACCAAGCTCCAGACCAACCGCACGATGCTTGTGATTGCCCACCGCCTCTCGACGGTGCGTCGGCGCGCGAGGACATGACCGTAACGGGTTGTAGGTGCGCCATGCGTCGCAGATTGTGGTCCTCGGAAAGGGCTCCGTGCTCGAAGTCGGCACGCACGACGACCTCATAGCTCGGAAGGGCGGTCGCTACGCGCAGATGTGGAATGCCCAGCTCGAGGCGCAGCGGGTGCTCGACGACGAAGTTGCAGATGAATGAACTGTCGGTGGTGGTGGCGAGGCCGGCCCCGCGACTAACTAGCTAACACGACCCCTCGGCATTGATGCACGTATGCCGAAGGCGTCCTCACTGACAGTGATAGCAATCGGCATCGCACATTTTGACTGCTTGTCATCGATCGGCACCATCGATCAGCAGCCAAAACAACGGCCACGTCCGGCATGCTCCAACAGCCGTCAGCCATTGCCACGAAGGCCAATGCCTGCGGGAAGTTCGTGTCGTCCTCAGGCTTAATGCCGCTCGAAGATGCGTCGCCCGAGTGCGGTAGCTTTATATAAACACCTCTAGGAGCGTTGCTTCGCGGCATGAACTGCGCCGCTTAACACCTGACGAGAAGTGCACACCCTACCCGCCCTAGCCCTAGGCGGCCACGGCAAAATGCGGCAGCTAGTTACGATTGAAGTCTAGTCCCACGACTCAACGGTCGTCTCGATGGCGGATGCAAGGACTCCGGCGGGCAGTCGTTCGCCGCCAGCGTCCGAGTCGGACGACAGCAGCGCCGTTGGCTGTGTGTAGGCCTCAAGGGCCGCCTGGTCCCGCGCCGCGCGGGACATCTCGAGAGAGAGGCTCGTCGCGCGGTGCGCATGCTCGTGCACTGAGGTGGCCGTCAGGTGCCGCGCACGTGACGAGCGTACCGAGCTGCTTGACCTTGGTCCATTGCTCGCTCGCGCGGAGTTCGTGCATGGCGTTGGTTTGGAGCGCTTTGAGGACATCGAGCATCTCGGGGCGGTCCTTCGGGTCGTTCGATAGGCACGCCTACGCTAGCAGTCAGCGAGGGAAGCCGGCTTCACCACGACGTCGATGAGATGGCGTAGCGGCACGGGCAACCACTGAGGAAGCGTTGGTCGCAATCCTTCGTTTGCGACCGCAAGCATGATCTACACGACCAATTGAGTGTGATACGCTTACGAACTTGTACGTTGAACGGCGACATTTTGAGCTCTTGGTAGGGCGTCTTTCGCGTAAGCAGCTCGCAGAGGATAATGCCTACCGTCCGTTCCAGTGCCAGCAATGGGCCTACGCACCGTAGGCGAAGACGTCGGATTTGGTGCTAAAGCAACCGCGCAGCACGACTTCAGGAGCTGTCCACAGGGGTGTTCCCACTTGCTTTTCCGTCGCTTTAAGCTCTGCCAGAGACTTGCTCATGCCGAGATCGCAGATCTACGCCGTATTTGGCCTGCCGAACCAAGACGAAAGCTACCTTCGCCGAATACGTCGCGCTGATCAAAACGTTGGTGCTCTTGAGGTCTCGGTGCACGATGGACTTGCTGTGCAAGTAGCAGATACCGCGAGCAGCGTCCACAGCAATTCTAGAATGCGCAGTGGTAACCTGTCGTCGTCCGTAGGTACCGGTGAAATGGGTCGCTCCAAGCTTTGGCGACGCGTTTGTCGTGTATTGTTAGATACAAGTCGCCGTGGCCGACGTACTCGAGGACGAACCCAATGTTCTAGCACCCGTTGAGTTTGCAAAGGCGCCGTCGCTACCGAGTAGGTGTTCCAGCTGGCGCCAATGAATTGCACGACGTTTGGATGCCGTAGCTCGCACATGAGAACGATTTCTTGCGCGAACTCGCGGATAGCCGCGTCCGAGATCTTGGCGCGATGCATGCGCTTGAGAACCACCTGTGTCCCGTAGTAGTCGGCGAGGATCACTTCGCCAAAGCCACCGCGACCGATGACTCGTTGCAGAGTCAGGTGCTCCAAGGGAATGCGGTAAGGCTAGGCGCAGTCACCGCCGGTGGCACCACCGCTCGCCGCACCTGGAGCTTTGCCTGTAGATCGGAGGGGGCATCCAAGAGATTCTCAACGACAGCCTTTTCTTCGGCCTTGTACTCGTCGAAAACAACAAGTTCAATCATCTCCAGGCTCAGTCAATCGGGTCAAGGGCCATCTCTATACCTGGTCCAGGGACTCGCGGAGCACTTCGTTGGATTTCTCAGCCGTGAAGTAGTGGTAGAAAGACTTGCGATGGGACAGATCGAGCTCCCGCGCCAAAACAACGCAGATTAGACCGCCTGCGCCCATGAGCATGTAGGTCTGTGGGGGGTCAGCGGCGAGGCGTAAGAACGCATACCGACCTCGCCGTGAGCGTTAATGTCCCAGTAAAAGACGTTGGCGATGACGCCAATGCCGCAGCCTGCCCAAACGAAGATGATCTGTATAAAGTCACAATGGGTCGCCGCCACGACGGTCTGGGGGGTCGTGAGGCTGTGGCTGGGGGGCGCGACAAACCTGAGCGAGAAAAATGACGATTGCACTGCTCGTGATCATCAGGTCGTCATTGCTGTTGAGCGCTGCGCGCAGCGTCGTGCTTAAGGCATTGAAGGCGGTCCTCTCGTATCTAGATTAAACTCAGTGAGCGGAAAGAAAAGAGGTACATTTGTACATGAGCTGGTTTGGTGTGAGCGCAGTTTGTATGCTGGCTGTCGCGGTGTCAAACCTAGTCTTTTCTCCGAGCCCGCAGCGAAGTAGGGGTGTACGTGCTCGATACGTAGCTCATCTTGGCCTCGTAAATACACCCAGCGCGAACCATGAGGGCGGGCGCCAAGAGAGCCATGGCTACTGCCACAATCCACTACAGTAGATGACTCTGTCTGGTTGAAATTGCTTCGCAGCGCACCTTCCAATTGCGGACGTACATCAACCAGCGCGGGTGGTGCACCGCCGCAGGGAACGCAACGACGAATGGAAGTACAAGAGGGAGGTAGCACCACTGAAAGTACTCGGTCCGCCCGTACTTGACAAGGTAGCTTGACTGGCTGCATGGCCTCAGGAAGCAAAAGCCAGTGCACCGATGTACCTGAAAAGGACGCCGTCGATGAGCACGAGCATCATGTGGAAAAAGAGGACGCAGCCCAGAAGCAAACGCGCTGAGGTCGCGTAGTAAGCAACGCTCCAGAGCTGGTACGCGTGCTCTGTATCAGCCTCAACGAAGCGATGGCTCCATGCGTCGACGACCGAAGGCAGCGCAGTTTGGGCCAAGAGGCGATCGAAAACCTGTGAGGCTGTGAGCGCCAGTGATAACCGAAACAACCTTCTCAAGACGCTGCGGCTGCTTGCCTTCGACGTGCAGCAACGCAGCATATTTGGGTGGCAGGGGTGCCGCGTACTTGGCCGCAGGGAGCACCTTGTCATGCGCTACCATGCTATTTTTGCTCCCAAACTTAGCTCAACCCTTGTGATCTCTATTTCCATCGCCGGCCCGTCGCTGCCGATAAGCCAAGAGAATTCGGTTCGGCATGTGATAAACAACATGCTTGGATGCTAAGGCTCAGCGATGACGACTCGATAGGCCTCAACATCTCTGCCTCGTAAACTTCACAGCACTTTAACGGCTTCGCCGAGCTCCATGCCCTTGCTTTGCGCAAATGTATTCCAGCGCCTTTCTTTTCTTAGCACGGGTGCGAGCGTCGCGCTGCGCTAGAGCTCGGCATTATAGGCTGCCGTGGTACTTGAAGACGCAGCACGTCGTCCTTCTCCGCAGCCGTCCAGATCGTGGCCTGAGCCGGCCGTTCGTCTTTGCTCCCGAGCGAAGGCTGGGCCGGTGGGCCGTTGGCCGCAGAGGCCGCTCTAACCCCGATCATAAGCAAGTTATCGGAACTCAAAAGGCTTGTAGCTGACCAAACACAGTGGAAAGGTCCTACGTCAGTTGGACCAACTGAACAAAAAGTACTAAATAGCTTTGGATAATTAGTCGGTTTCCATGTGAATGTTAGCTACTACTGTATACTGTCTCATGCTGACGGCAAATAACGATATTGGATCTTACATGGAGGGTACTCTCGAAGCCAGCACTTTCTTAGTTGATCCACCTCAAGCGAACCAACGCCTCACCTCTTTGGAGCCCCGCAGCGCCAAACAAATCATTTCTTGTTTTACTTCAACGGGGGTGCTGTTCAGCACTACCGCCGGTGCTGCCGTTGGTGCACCCTTTACACTCCAGGTTGTGTGATGTGGCGACTGTTGTGCCCAGGACCATGGCCACCTTTGGCTGCATTGTTGACACAAAGCATGCAGCGGAAGCGACATTGCAGAGGGCGTCGGCATTCATGTCCTCGTCGACTGTTGGTCGTTGCTGGCACTGCTGACGCAGTGGCTACGACATCGGGCTGTTCGACGGTGAAATCGCTACGGAGTCCTTAACTTTCAGAGGTGCCAGTGGAGCAGGCCATGGAGAGAAGCGCGTTGCGTATCCGTTTTAGTTGCCGCCAGTTTTATTTGAAGCGCTTCCTTGACGCCGTGTGGATCTCACCTTGGCCTCCTAGACGCTACTGCGCCATTCAAGCCCTTGTCGTTCGTGGGGTACGCGCTCTTGGTCCAACAGAAGAACTAGCCATGGCGGAAACCTTCCGGGACCCAACCACGCGTGATGGAGTGTTCACATTGTCGATCACCACGCAAGCCATGATGAAGAATCGGCAATCCCGACGTCCGACAGAAACCCTCAGGCTGCCGACGCTGGTGCACTCAAGCCTACCGCCTGCAATTACTCCTGTCGAGCAAGGAGACTACGTGCTGCGCGAATTGCCTCTTGCTGCTCAGGATCACGAGTGGTGTGCCGCGCCCACGCGAGTGGTCATTCGCTTTAGCGTCAATGCAGATTAGCTGATTCGTATATGTACCCAAGCACGCTCGTAAGCTGCCTGCGAATCTAGTCTTGCAAGGTGGTGTCAGGCGCTGTAAAGCTCAGAGCCAAGACCTGTTGTGTGAAACTCGGCTACACATCAAGTACAAGGACCGTCATTCCGAGACATACATCGGCCGCACGGCGTGTCTCAGGTCAGCCATGTTCTGCCGGCTTGGTCAGGCCGTTGGCACTTGCATTTGCCCACAATGAGCGACAGCTCGAGCCGCGTCGAAGTGCTGCCTGCCCCAGGGATTCTGCCCATCTTCCGCCGCCGGCCAGAGGAAATCCCGAACGACGAACCGGAGCCGGTGGCCTCACCAAAGTGGCTCGTCAACGAGAGCAACAAGAAGGACGCGAAGCCGCTGACGCCCGCCGTTGCCGAGACGTTGTACCTCACAAGCAGCCACACGCCGCAAGAAATCGCCCGCGTCGGGATCCTTCTTGCATCCACAGGACTGCCTATTCCTGCAGTTAACACAGTCCTCGACCAAGCTGGCTGTGTGCTTGTGTACGACTCCGAGACAGCAGCGAACGAAGGGGAATATGCTCCTGCCGACGTCGAGTACCTCCGCTTCACAGTACCTTCCGTTGGCCATACTGCACTAGAGGCGCGCTGTATTGCGCTCGTGCTGGAATGCACATCCCATGACCAGGGCTGGGCATCTGAAACACAGGAACTCAACGGGACGTTCAATGGCTGCTACAGTTGGGTCGAGTACCAAGTGGCAGCCCCTGACGGGACGCTGACGGTACCGCGGACCGTTGCATGCCTGAACATGCGTGCAGACAGCAACTTTCGCCACTACGTGCAGTACGTTACCGATGCAGCTGTGCTTGCGGCTCTTACTCCTGGGGCCACCGTGTCGCTACACCTGCGGGCGGAATTCGGTGGCTGGGCGAACTACGCGCGCTACGGACGCATTGCCGTCGTCTACGCTGCTGGTTTGTCCGAAGATTCCATGTGAAGAATGGCCTCAAGCTTGGTTGATCTTACATGGAATCGCTGCAAAAAGGTGGTGCTGCAGTCGTCACATTTTCCTAATTTCCAAAATTGAAAACTGTTCCTTGTTCCAGAAAAGTAATAAATTATAGTACTTTAAATGTTAGTCGGTTCCTCGCTCTCGTTTCTGCCCCAGCTTATGACGAATCGCAGCGTGCAATGATGCCCTCATAACTACGTATTACAACTGCCTCAACTTGAATTATCATATCTAGAGCTCGGAGACGGCGGCTGCAGACTTGATAACATTGGACGAGGTTCCCTTCTCAATAGCTTGAGAAAACGTGGTCTGGTCAGCACCACAAAAATTCAAAACGCCATTTATGTCAGTCGCGCAGTTTCCTCACAGCGCATGGACCGCCCGATCTGGCTCGTGAACGCCGCAGATGTGGGCGAAGTCCACCAGCTCACACCCGCACAGGCGTCAAGAATGCATCTCAACAACATGTACTCGGCACCAGATGCGCTGTACATCGGCTGCATCCTTGCCCAACGAAACTTGCCGATCGATGTGGTTAATGCCATCCTCGAAGCTGCTGGCGTCGTTCTCGAGGCCCGTGCCGAGATGCGGATGAAAGCCTACGGCTACGCTCCCCTCGACGAGGAGATTTTGCGACTCGACGTTCCCGTAATGGACTACAAATGGCTTGAACTAGTGCGCCCCGTCGCCCTCATCCTCGAAAGTATCTCCCACGACCAGGGCTGGGCGTCAGACGCCCCAGAGCTCAATGGCTCATACAACGGCTGCTGGAGCTGGATCGAATTTCAAGTCGCGGCGGCAGATGGAACTCTCGTTGTGGACCGCCGCCCCATGTGCCGGAACTTTCGAGCAAATCGCTCGCCTCGCCGGCACCTGCAATACGTGACGGACTCGGACGTCCTCGCCACCCTGGCACCAGGTCGACACATCTCGATGCACATGCGAGCGCAGTTCGGCGGCTGGGCCAACTTCGTTCAATATGCCCGCGTGTCGGTGGTCATGGCCGTTGGCATTTGCGAAGACGTGGACGTTGGCGCAACTTGGCGTATGCTCCAGCGGGAGCGCCAGGCCGCTGCTGTATCCCAGCGCAACCAGTGTGTCGTAAGCTGATGCGCAACGTATATTCCTCCTTCCACTTCATCTCCCCGACCGGCGCAGGCCGCAGCGAGGGGCGCTGGTCCCAACACCCCTGAGCCTTCCAGCTTCACTCGACAGACTGGCACGCACGGCAGCGTCTTCCGCCTCGGTGCTGCATCATTGCCCCAGCTAAAGCCCAGCTAAACGGCGCGCTCCCAGCTAAATATTCGTAGGAATCCGGATAAAACGTTGAAATCAAATATATCAATTAAGAGGGTTGACGATTTGATATCGGAGCGCATTTCCACCTTCTTGGTTCCGATGGCGGCCCCGAACGACGTGGACCTCGACGCGCTTCTAGATGGTACCTCTGCATGGCCTTGCCTGTGGCCCTACGATCATACTGCGTAGATGCTCTGGAAGACTTTGATGACGATGAGCCGGAGGTCGATCTCATCAAGGAGGCCCAGGGACAGGTAGCGGGAGCACAGGAGCGGGAGATTGAAAACCTCAAGGAGGTACGCCATGACGACAATCTTGACTCCTTATGCTCGTCTAGAGTATGGCCAAGTTTCTCGAAGACGCACAAAACCCCGAGTTTCAAAGCGTACTTGAACAAGCATTTCGCGAAATGAACGCCGATGCGACAGCCGGCGACGGCGAAAGCGTTGAGTCGCTCCTCAAGAGTCTGAAAATGAAGACAGATACACCTGCTGACGTGGACATTGGCGTTGCCAAGACCCTGCAGGTAACTTGTCCTGTTGGTCAGTCGTGACTCACGCATGCCAGAGCATGGCGAAAGCCGCCGAGGATATGGAAGGCCTGGATACGAATAAGACGGAGGAAATGGGCGAAGCTATGATGCAAGAGATGATGCGCCAGTTCGAGCAAATGGGCGAGAAGAACGACTTTCAAGGCCTCGTTGACGGCATGATGCAGCAGCTGCTCTCCAAGGATATCATGTACGACCCGATGAAGCAGATCTGCGCCAAGGTGCATCTCGTTCCCTTTTGTTTGCTCTAAAGCCGAACTCATAGTACCCTGAGTGGCTCGCCGAGAAGGAGCCGGTGCTGTCCAAAGAAGACTACGCCCGGTACTTGCTCTTGCCACACAATGCTTGCTCACGTAGCCACCAGCTACGGCAAGCAGTACCAGTACTTCCAGCAGATTCTAGCGGTCTACGAGACCGAGCCGGACAACTACGCGCGCCTCTCGGAGCTCATGCAGGAGGTTGCGGCCGCTGCTACTTGCAAAATGCTTATTCCGACTACGTAGATGCAAGAATGCGGTCAACCGCCCTCGGAGATTGTCAAGGAACTCGCGCCAGGTTTGCACTCGTCGAGTCTCTCGGCAGGCTAACGGCTGGTGTTGCAGGGCTGCAGTTCGACGACGACGGAATGCCCATCATGCCCAATATGGTACGCGCGGGCACATACATGCGGCAACAAGTCACTCGCTGCTAGGGCCCCGGTATGTTCCCCGGAATGGCTGGTCTACCCGGAGCACCCAGTACGTGAGCCCGCCCTGATTCCTTGTTTTACTACAGATGTAGTGCCTGGCATGCCCGGTCAAGACCAGTGCAGCGTCATGTAAGCACTTCAACAAGTGATTTTTGTCCTCCTTGAAGACCGCGTAACTCGACACTCTTGAACGACTCGATGTCTACTTGGTACTTTTCGTCACCTCATCCTTTTCCTCTTCGGACTCGTCTTCGGTTGAGCCGCCATCGTCCGGAGACTCTCCGCCCTCGGCTGAGCCGTTCTCCGAACTGCCCGCAGCAGCAGCAGCAGCAGTAGCCGCAGCCGTTGCAGCAGCACCGGTAGCGCCGCCAAATACCGCAGCCGAGGTCGTGAAGTAGGCCGCCGACATCCACTGCAACGTCGCGGCCACGCCACCCGCCGCATGGATAGTGCCGACGCCGGGTACGACAGTGCCAAAGGTGGACATGGCCCAGGGCACAGCAGCTGCCGCACCGCACGCGGCCAACAGAGGAACCGACGCACCGACGGCTGCACCGATAGCAATTTTCTGGGCCGTTGTCGACATGAGTGTTCCGTTGAAGCAAAAGAGGAATGATCCCAAGGTGGCATTCTTTTGTGGTTTCCAACACTCGAAGACTTGAAACGCACTGCACTTCGGAGAAGTTGACAGTCGGAAAAAAACGACGCCTTTTTCACAATTGGCCAGAGCCAAAATTAGACAAATATTTTTGAGAATTGATAAATGTGGAAGAAAACAATCTCCTGGATTTGATGTGGGTGAGTGAACGTGCAAATTCACAATTCACATGAGTTCAAGTTAGCCCATGCCGTACAATGACGGCTTCGATTCAACTCACCTCGTCGTCTGCTCGCGAAGCTGTGCCAGGTAGGGAAGCCTGTGTGGCCCCACTTCATCAATGCAGCGCCAAACGCTCGCAGTAAGAGCGACGAAGGTGCGATTGATATACTTTATATGTCAATGAGGGTGCTTACTTACCAGTTCAATAGCAGCGTCCGTCCTACTGGAGAGGCCGCGCTTTCGATCGTGACCTCGCCAGCGTCGTCGCTATAAATCCACAACCGTTCAGTGTAGTACATTTAGTGGCATCATGGAAATTCCTGCAATTTCTTTCACGTGTGTGAAATGGACGCCTTGATTACCCTGAAATACCATACCTCTCGTGAAAGACTTCCACTGATCTCATTGATTTTGACAGGATCTTAACCCTCCAAAGAAAGAGTCCTGGTTTTCCTCCACTGTTGCAGTTACATTCCCGAAGACCTTTAGTAGGTAAAATCCCGTCTCTTGAAGCCACGGAAATGTTTCATCCACCTATCCTGTTTCATGTCTTTTCCTTTGGTAGGATATGGTGCACAAACCGACTTAACTTCGTTTGCACCAAATATACAGTCGTCCCTCGCATTATGATACCCCCAAATTTGCGTCAGTATCGTGTTTAAAAGGGTATCAAATCTGTGTGGGGTATCATAATGAGAGGGATGACTGTACAAAGAAAAGAGTTTCACAGTCCTGTAATCGAACTAGGGGCCCTGTGAAATCAGCACGAATAGCGTGGGGGCTCGAAGCCAACGTGTGTGTGCTGTTTACAAAAGAGCTGTTGGGGGACCAAATTCAAGTGAAAGTATTGCGTCCTAGGTACCGTGCTTGTAGTGCGAGTCGCCTCAGTATTGGAGTGCTCGAGGTTGGGATCAAGGTTGGGCATGTCGGCGTGGGATCCGAAATACGGGTAGACCAGCAGCTTAACAGTATATGAATTGCAATTACAAGTACTTCTGAGCATCGTAAAAGTAAATGACGGACCTTGGCTTGGTGTCGTCTTGCGAATGTGGGCCCAAGGACGGTTTTGTCTTCAGTTCTCTGGGAGCGAAGGACCACTCCGAGAGTACTCTAATCCGATGGCTTGCCTCTCAGAAGTTGATGTCGAAACATTGAGGCAGCGAACGATCGAAATGGTTTGCGCGCAGCAGAAGAAAGCGCATAGCTAGGACATTTCCATTTCGGGTTAGGTCCCACAATGGTATTGCTGCTTGTGCTTGTACCTCGTGCCCTCGGCGCTTGAGCCCCTCACATGCTTGCGTTAGGCACGGGGGGCTTGTAAGGAATTGGCTGAGCTGCTGAAGCTATGACAAGAGCGACTGGGGCTGCTGCGATGACAGTTCAACTGGGTCACGTCGACTCGAGTTCTACTCCACGGGCTGAGTGAAGTCAGTGCGGAACATTGAAATACCCAGCAGCAGCTTCGACCACGTCCGCAAAAAGGTCGTAAAATGGAGCGCCGGAGAGGGTTCACAAATTGTATCAACAGCACCTCTTCTTCGACGTGTACCACGAGGTAGCGTCGGCTTGAGGAGGCCGGCTTCTCTCACACGAGAAACGGTGCTGGCGCCCGAAACAACCTCCTCAACGAGATCACGACTATCGAGCGATTGGTGCAAAATAGTCGGTATCTTTCTAGTTTCCACTTTGGATTGGCTGATTCTTTGTCGAAAAACTGCATGACCGCTTGCGATTGGCCAAAAGTATTTCGACGTTAAATGTGAGTTTTACCTGCTGATCTCGTTGACCCTGCTGCAGTACATACACACGCCAGGTACCTTTCCCACTACATTACCCGTGCTTGCAACGCCCGATGCGCCTCCAAGTGGTTCTGCGATGCTACTAGAAGTCGCTCAACTTGTCTGCAGCTCTAATGATGCTGCCTCAAACAGACCCATGCATCCTGCGGTGCAGCCGAGCACGGGCAGGAAAAAGACGAAACCGAGGTAGAATAGCAGCAGCACCGTAACCACAGCAGCCTTGATTGTGACGCGCTGGAAATAGTGAGTGGGAGACGAGCTATCGAGCCCCGGCGGGCTCTGACGGCCCTGTGGACGCGCTGGGCTGGGAAAGCACCATCGCCCGATGTTATCCACCTTTTACCTGCATCAGACTACGAACCCACAGCGCACTTCGAGCACATGCACGACGCATAGTGCAGTTTCAGTACCCCTGGATCATTCCATGTTCAAGGCCAGACACCTCGGCAACCACCGCGTTTCCGAGCAAACTGATGTACGATTGATTCCATGTCAATTTTGTAAATTTTGTACAATTGTGCAATACTTCAATACTGTCCCAATATCCGTTCGCCGTTTTCATACATGGCACTAGTAATAACCCTGGTCATTAAGCCGTTAGAGAAATATCTCTACATAAGGACGACACCCCTCGAATAAGTTTGAACTGCCTCGAGGCTGGCTCAGAGGGCAACTGGTCAAATTATGTCATGGTGTTAAAGCCCGCT
>JNBR01000514.1:0-49307 GCA_002081595.1 Achlya hypogyna
CTCACAGTCGTGCTTTGCACCATGTCCACGAACTAAACCCCTAAACGATCCATACGTTTTGAGAAGGTCAACACCGTCTTGTAGGACCTGCACGTGTTGACTCGTGCTTCGGTCATTCGGCTCTGGCTCTCGCTTCCTACTTTGTACATGGTCCAAATGAAAACTCGGATGTTGGGTCGAGCATCTCGAAAGCGACTGCCACAATTGGTGGCTACAAATGCGCGAAGTCCGGTGCAGCCAAGCGATTTCGTCGACACGCGGGGTTCTCGGACCGGCTAACTAGTGCGCGCATCGATGCCTTTGCACGGTCTTGGTGGCTGTCAGCTACTCTCGATCTTTCAACTGCTGTTCCTGACCACCGATGGCTCTGCCACGTCATGAACATGCTTCAACCAGAACCGAACGGATGTCTTCGTTTGAGCTTCCCCAACGACATGCGAGCCCTGGGATGATAGCGCAGCGATTACGAGCGCCCGCCACGACCACAGTGCGCCTGCTCGCGATGCTTGTCGATATCGAGCAGGCTTTTGCCCTCGCACTTTAGGGCATCAATATGGTGTCGGAACACGCGACGAGATAAACTAATACTAAGTGTATTTTGAGATCGCAACTATGGCCTATAGTACACGGACGCCGGGCTCATGCGAGGAGCCCGGCGCTCTGAAGCGCGCGGTGGGCGCCGCACGCATGCTTCTTAAGGCGCGGGTCCGCGATGGACTCCCAACCTTGGATGAAGGCGAGGACAGCGCCGGCGCCTTCGGCGTTGGCCAGCTCTTCGTAGTAGAGCGGGCAGAGGATCTCAAGAATGTGGAGGCTCTCCCGTTGGAGCTCCGTGGTAATAGACGCGCCACCAGCGGCCATCGTCATGATGACTTGCCAGCCGTCGCAGTTGATAAATGCGCGACGACATTCCGGGTCATCGCAGAGGCGAGCGAGTGCGAAGGATGAGCATTGCACAATCTTCGCATCGGGCGACTTGGTGAGCGCCACAAGCCGCGGAACGAGTGCCGCCATAATGTCTTTGAATTGCGGCGTCGTGGCGAGCGAAATGCTGGCGAGAACGCCCTGTAGTTGCACGTCTGTGTGGGCGCTGGTCATCATCTCGTCGAGGGACCGAACGGCGTCCTTCACTTGGACACTGGTGGTGACGGGGGCCGTCGGCGGGGTACTAAGGGGCGCGGGGCGCTTGTGCTTCATGGGCTTGACAGCGCCCTGTCCACTGAGAAGCTGCTGTTTCTTGCAAGCCTCGACGGCTTCGGCGTACATGTCCATCATGTTCACAATGTCGCCTTCGCGGCGCTGGAACTCGACAATGAGTTCGGCTCCAGCCTTGTACAGCGTCACGTTCATCTGTACACGGCTGCCACCGTGCACACGTGTGACCTTCCACTTGCCTTTCTCGGCCTTGAAGACAAAGTCGGCGCCCATGTCCATGAGCTTTTGTCCGAGGGTCATGCAAAGACGTTGTAAGCTCGAGCCTTTGATGTGGAAGTGCGAATGCATTTCGAGCCGAAACGGTGCCGGCGGAAGAGCCTTCGGCGTCGTCTTCGAATAGTTTGTCGGGTCAATCATCGCAATACGCGGTTCGACTGGAGCTGCCGTCGCACGCGGCTTGGCCCGAGCACTAAACGGTGCAGGTGCCGCCATGCTCAATCCGCTGCCCATGTGCATGTGACCCAGATTCGGCTGGAATTGCGACGGGAGCGGCGCCATCGCGGAGATTGAGCGGTACTCGATCTTGTCTTCCTCCTCGTCGAGGACGCTGCGGACCGGCGGCTTGGGCTCGTCGTCCTTGGGCTTGTCGTCCATGTCCTTCTTGGGGTCCATCGCTGCTAAATCCAAAATGCCATACAAACGCTCAGTGCCATTTCTACACCGTGACGCCATACAAATAGCCAGTCTAAGCGCTGGCCACTCGCCAGCTGCTTTTCTTCGCGCTTTGATTGGCCAAAATCCCGTCCCTTATCCAACTGACTGGAATCATATTTTTCCAAGGAACGTTCGTCGCAGTTTCTGACCCTGTTCATGATCGCATCCGACTGCGCATTTGTATACTATACAAACGCCAGGTTAAAAAGTCGAAGGCTCTAACAACGCAACGACCGAAAACACCCAACCGTCCGAGAAACGCCCGCGGTTTGCTGTCGTTCACTCCACCAACAGTGGCGCGGGGCATCGAACCCCGTTCGTCGGAGCTGTCGTGGCAAAGTGGTCGCGGGCAGCGAGCCAGCGCTGTAGATGGATGCACAGCAAGGCGACGTGGCCGATGGCTCTTTTGTTATGATACGTATCTACTGCTTACTATTCGACGACGAATTGCAGTAATTTACTGGGTGAACAAACCCGAATGGCGTCGCTTCCGTCATCGTGATTTCTTGAGCTTCCTTGGGTGTCTGACTACTTCGTTCCGCAACGACCACGGTGGATTGGTGTGTGTACAGTGGCGCTCAAGGGCGAAGTACAGGACGGGCACTAACACAACCACACCAACGGAATCGTGACCCCAGCAATGGCCATCCATCAAGGTCTATTTTGTTTGACATTGCCACTACCTGAGGCCCTTGCAACGACAAGTTGCGTGCATTTAGTCGTTGGTCGAAGGAAAGGGTTTTTTTGGGTTGCACTTCCAAGAAAGGCGTCAAGAACTTCGAAGCCACGCACATCGAGTGGTCATGCGCGATGGCGGAAGCTGCCCAAGATCTCATGCGCACGCTTCGATAGAGGAGAGTGGGCTAAGCAGTTCTATGTAATCTCCCTCACTTCCGTGCATCTTCTTGCTGGCCGAGCCCCACCACGGCGGCCAGAGACACGGGTGATAAGCCCCATGTGCGTCCATGGGTCTGTCCACGTACCGTGCACTCGTGCAAACAAACTAGCGAAGTGAAGCAGCAAAACCTTTTACCGTCAGGTAGCTATACGGCCACCGCGTGGAACTTAAGCGCCTTGGGGCACCCGTTCAGCGTGTTCGCAATCGAAGCTTGATTTCGTAGAGGAAGAATGATCCAGGCCCACGTGGCAGCGACGTGAAGCACCAGACTGGTGGCCGTGACATGTGATCCTCCAGAATCGCCAGCGTGATATAAATGGCCCTGTGACAAAGTAGTGCGAAAACCTTTCCAAATCTGGCTACTGCAATGCGGACGAAGGAGCTGCGAAAGCTCTCTGGAGTATTTTTATGCTGTGTTGCAAGTCGTAATGGTGAAGTACGATGTCCCATCGATGTTCGGTGCAGTTGCTCCAGTCTTTTGTTGGTGGTGGCACCGCTCCGTGGCGGTGCCGCTCTCGTGCAGCGAAAACGACACGTATAGTGCAAGTACCCGCATCGAGCTACACATGTCGGTAACGCGTTGTGTAGTGCCCAAAAGCTCTAGGCATGTATGGCGCCAGTCGCATGCAACGTGCTATATCACTCACCGCCTCTTGCCCTTTTGCAAACCATTTCGTACCGTGCAATTTGGCGAAACTCACACCTGCAATGCTGCATCGGCGTGCGAAGAAATATCGCAGTACCAATGCAATATTGACTATAGTCAGCGATGTAGTATCAAGTATTACAGTCCAGGTTTTTGCAGTGGTCCTACTTCGCGAAAGAGACTGTAAATTACATTCACTTAAAATAATTACGGGCTTTGTTCACCAAATCTACACTGATCATTAGACAAGTCGCCACAAGCCAAAGATGATTGCGAAGCGATTGCCATCGGACACAACAAGGTACGCATTTTCCTCCGACTGACCTTTCAATGCCATTAGACAGCGAATGATGAGTTGCTCCAGAAGCAGCAATCGTCTGCACCGGCCCAACGATTGCAAACCGTGACCCAGTGGCTGCTATCATCACAGCCAGCGCCACATCAAAGCATTTAGTAGTTGAGTTTATCTAATGCAGCTGGAACGTTCAATTAAGTAGTATTCGTTTGCCATCACCGAGACACGAAACGAGGAGATTCTTATGATTTGGCCTACTTTTGTTTGAAGAAATATGTTTACTTGTGATACAATGGTTTCAAGCAGCAATTTCGTAATTATAAGGTGTGCACTGCTGCGCTATGCATGTGTCGCCGTGGCTCGCCAAAGTCATTGAAATAACGACTCGACTATCATCCAGCACTTAGTGGAATGCTGCAGGTGGCTTGAAGGCTAACCAAACTACGTTGAACCGAAAAAATATCTTTGCAGCTGCGGCTTTCATATGAGTCGGAATGCCCTCTAACTTTCCCCGCACTAACAACGAATAATCATTCTCTAACCATTTTAGAGCTTGCGATGGATCTTTGTTCGCTAACTGAGATCTGAAAAGGTGAATTGCCGCATCTTGTTGGGCAAAGCTTTGTTGTCGCTCTGCTCGTATGAATGGGGCCATTAAGCCTCGTCATTTCATAATAAATTAAAGGGGGAATTTAGCAGGCTCGACACGTCCCGGCTTGAAAATGGACGGTTGCTGTGGATCAACTAACGTACATGCATGCCTTAAAGAATGAGGGGTGTAAGGCGTTCTGTGCCTCGAAACTGCCTCAGCAGCCACTATCGGGGCTGCATTGTTCCCATCACGCTGGTCAGCAGGACGAGCTTCAGAAGAAGAATTTCGTGTCGCCTCTTGGCCGACTTTAACGGCCAGGCTTTGCCTTTTCCAAAGCCGATTAGAGGCCAAGCCGTGGCCTCCCTGCCGGGGCAAAGTAACTCGCTTGCAAGTGCCCATAGCTGGACCCACCGACGGCGTCGTCAGTTTAATATATTTTGGTCGGTAACTTTAACTGTGATCCCAGCATCCTCCGTCGGGGCTCATGCTACTACAGAGCTTCCAGTGATTTCCAAAATATTGCACTCAAACCACATCGTTTATCGCCCACATTGACCCTCAAGATGGGTCCCTATGTACACTTCTGTGGCACAACTAACCATCCCAACTCGAAGTTGACTTCGAAGAATTGTGGCTGCAAACATCGAATAGCGGTCCTGGTGCAACTCTATGTGCTTTCACAAAGATTTCCATGTTGACGAAATATCCATCGTATACGATGGAGGTTAACAAAATGTCTAGACTTCCCATTTACGTGTACATCACAAACATTGGTAGCGGTTAGCATGCACTCGCAACCTGTGTCGAGTAGTTTTCGGGGGTGACCTTCACGAGAGCCATTTTCTCGTTGTCGAAGTCATCGTCCGGCTCATGCTTGGCGAGGTACTGATAGGTCCAATATCCCATCGTAAGCATACACGTAATACCAATAAAGGGCGAGATGATCACCACGGTTTGCACGGAGAGAGCGTAGATCATGACAATGCGAGCACAAGAATCGGTGATCATGAAGGTTCCCATCACTTTGCAGAGGAAATGTGAGATTTCGCGGACCTTCGGGTTGGCCCACTTGACATCCATTTGCTCCTTGGTCTTGTCTGTGATTTGTCGTCGAAACCGAAAAAAGAGGTCCTCTTCCCATGTCAGAGACACAAAGTACATGATGCCGAAGAAAATGGTCGTACACGAGTCCTTGGCCATGATCACGCGTGGGTTTGTCGTCACAGCAAGCAGCAAGACCGAGAAGATCATTGAAAAGATTTGCATGAACGAGATGAGGTCTTTGCGGTCATGGGCAACGATCTCGTAGAGCGTCTTGCACATGGGTGGAATACCCGAGATGGTCACAGCGAGAATTTCCGTTGTGTGTTTCGACATGTAGTTGTAGAGAGCAATGGGTAGAGCGATGTTAATGACCACAATGCCAATGATGTGCCATGTGCGGTCCATGTGAGACGGCGCCACCGCGGCTTGCGTCGGAGACTTCATTTTCTTCTGTGGCTTTGACTCGGACGCCTCTTTGGTAGTCAAAGTGGATCGATCAACACTCGCAACGAATGGTGATCCTTCAATTCAATCTTGTTGAAGGGAAATTCCTTGAGAACCACGCGTGCAAGTTTTTAAAGCATATTTATATTCATATTTTTGTGTCGCAATGGGGAAAGTATTTAAGTTTGATAATGTTGGACCGCTATGTCAAGGACCATACCTGTTACCTCGAGATTCCGCCATGCTGGTTGTCATTGACAAAGATCATGCTACGCCTCGACCAGCCATAATCACAGGTACGTTGCGCGAAGGCTTGAGTCTTCTATACTTTACAGGTGAGCAAGGTTAGTAGTCTTACGCTGCTTGGCCCAATTAACGAGCGATCGAGGAGTCTCAAAACGGGGCACGAGCCATTAAAGTGGTTCCGATCCAGTCCCCTCAGCTGGACCTTGATATCAGATTGCCAAAGCTTCCGTCCCCTATCAGCTTGAATCCATCGAATTATCCGTACATGGACACCACCTCAGCGGTTGGCGCAACGCTGACATCGAGCTATTCATGGTCCTTGAATACAGGTGAATTCAATGCATGGTTTGATCTTTTTAAGTTTAACTATCGTTGGCAACGCGTAACATTAGAGATCTATGCAGGCTGGGGGAAAGAAGGCACGACCTTTCTCCAACCCAGGATTTGTGTCATCCCATTAGTTTTGTTTACCACCGTGCATCATCCCTAACAGCGTGAACTAAGCATTTTCAGTGGCTCTTCCATTCCACAGTTCGTGTGCCTCCACGCGCCGGTGTTACCGCTTTTGAAAATACCATTGGGTTGGCCATCAAGCACACCGTCGTCCCCATTTCAACAGTACTATATAGGATAATTTGGACGGATATGATATCCGGACAAAAGTGCAACCTCATATTTGCGGTGCCGGTGATGCCCAACCAGGTCTCGACCGCAGTCTTCTGGGACCTCTTCTACGGCCGAACAACCAACCCTGACGAATGGTACCTCTCCTTCGAGCATGACGCCATGAAGGTCCTTACGCCCCACGTTCGGGGCCTCAATCATGGTGCTGTGGTCATGCATCTTGGCTGTGGTGCATCAGCAATCGCTAATGCCCTTGCCACCGCGATGCAGTGTCAATTTCTGCTGGTCAATATGGATTTCTCGGCGATTGTGTTGCGCCAGTTGAAGGAGAAGGAAGCTGGGACCATCGTGCCTGTAGACTTCTTGCAGATGGATGCGCGGTATCTGCCATATCGCAATGCCACCATTGATCTCATTGTGGACAAAGGCACCCTTGACAGGTAGACTTGCCGTTGCGTTGCGCCGAAGGTATGAACGATCTACAACTAGCATTTTGTCCGACTCGACCAAACAAGACACCAACAGCCGGCTCATCACGTCGGAGCTCTGTCGTATCTTGCGCCCCGGAGGCAAGCTGCTCAGCGTGTCGACGTTCAGGAACGAGGCGCGTGAGCGCTGCCTTACCTACGAAGGTTGGAGCGTCGAATGCATCGTGATCCCAATGACACCGTACGAGTACCCGGACCAGAAGGAGTGCTATTTATACGTTATGATCAAACTGTGAAAAGGTGCAACGCGCTCTAGCCTGTTTTCCCTTCAAGGGGAACATCAGGGCTCATACTCAAAGTTGTAAGCGTCTTCGAACGCGTCAAGGTCGTCATCGCCGTACACTTCACCATGGGCACGAATCTTCGATCTGATGCGATAAAGGACTGGCAACCACTTGGTCTGTGCAGCTACCTCCAGATCTCTCGCTGACACTGCACCGACCGTGCGCAAACTGTCGAAGACGACCTTGTGGCCTATCCGCAGAGCCCGGCGAACGGCTTGTTGCTGGAACCGCTTGTCTGTGTCGAGCTGCAACAAGTAGTTAAGTACATCGATGTGGCCTTCGCGGGCGGCCCAGTACAACGCACGGTGCGTGTAGCCCTCAGTGCGCTTCTCGTGTAAGTACTGCACCATGGCGAGATGCCCCCCGGCGGCCGCCCAGTCCATCGCACGTTTCGTACAGCCGTCGGTCCCATGCTCGTGCAGAAAGCGGACCATTTCCATGTGCCCTCGATGGGCAGCACGGTCCATGGCGTTAATACTGAACCCTCCGCGCTGCATGGAGTGGAGGAAGAGGACGATGTCCATATGGTTGTTTCGGGCTGCAGCGTCGAAGACCCGTGTCGTGAAGCCCTCGGGGCACCGCTGGTGCAGGAATTGAATAATCTCCAAATGGCCGTGGCTTGCCGCGCCAAGCATGGCTGCGGTGGGGATTTCCATGGCGTACGGACTGTTGCACAAGACTTTAAGAATGTCGAGGCGGCCGAACATCGCAGCGTACTCAATGGCTTGAGATGAAATCATCGCGGGTAGATGCGTCACGATGTACGTCAGCGCGTCAAGTCGGCCTTGCAACACGAGTCTTTCAATATCTTCGGAGTAAAACATGACGCTGGCTGCGTACAGTTCGCGGAGAAAGTCAGCGATTTCACGGTGGCCCTGGTCCAAGGCGCTGACAAAGGCCGAGGACGTACAACCGAGGCTGACATCAGTGTGCAGCCACTGCACCATTTCGAGATTGCCGTTATAAGCGGCATGTTGCATCGCGATAGACGTACAAGCATTGCAGCCGCCTTCATGCAGTAGTTGCAGCATATCCATGTGGTTGTAGTACGCAGCAATGTCCATGGCCTCGCCGTCGTAGCGGCGAAGCAGACCTATTGAACCGAGAGAAACTCCAGCGGCCGCGACGAGGTGCTCAAGTAGCTTCACATGCCCGCCTGCAATAGATGCGTGGGCGAGCACCACAGGTGTTGCTAGCATCGGGGAAAGCTCGTCTAGCCACATGTGTTGCATTGGAACATGCTCAATGTCAGCGATGGCCATCACTTCAACGGTCTCGTCTTCATAACGGTGCGCCTTCGTCGCGTACTCGACAACATAGGCCACTTCACTATAATTTGTGTCGGTTTTGACGCGGTGGTACATGCTTCGGGTTTGTATACTGCGCAAAGTGCGGCCAAGGGACCGGTGAGCTGGAAGTGGCGGCAGGTCAGCAAGGTTTCCTTGCCAATCGCAGCAGAAGACATCGTTCCATACGTCAAGAATCACGTCTTCCGACAAAGGGAGCGGGAGGCAACCGTGCAGAAGCTGCGTCAGCGGACCAGCGAACGCAAGGACGACATGGTGCACAGCATCGATGTCTGCCCAGTTCGCCATTTTTCAAGTGCGCAACTCAAAACAACAATCCATGCAGTGTCTCGCAGATTCTTAGCCAATGAAATATCACCATTTCATCGATTTCCACCAATCAAACGACTTTGCCTAACGTGAATGGTGGTCAATTGCACCAAGTGATGGTTGATCCATGGTAGTGGATAACCCTCTATAATCAAATATTTTATACTGTTGGGGATTGGCCAAAATTATACGTTGTTTCATTGGCTCAAATTAGCTTTTTTGACAGTTTCAGCGAATGGGCTCGCGAAGCTCATGAAAGATTGCGTGGCGTTTTTGTAGTGGACTTGGCGGACTCATTTAATGTAGTAATACAAATGCAGCCTCAGGCGTACGATCATACTTACCTGACAGGTGCTCGACCGTGATCAACCAAGGCGGTTGACATGGGCCGGAGCAGGCCTTCACGCACTCCGGTGCTGTAATGGTCTAGGAGTGCCTTCGGGTTCCTCCACTGTACAATTTTTGCCAGCGGGGGTGTGCGCGTGCGCCACCCCCACCCCTCCTCCATTTTATTTTTCTACCTCATTATCATTTATTTATTTTGCCGAGTGGAACGTTATGCCATTGCCGATACTTAAATCATTGGCACATGCCGGAATATCGAACTTGGCGGAGCTGCTGTCGAGTTCTCTCAAGTATAAAGCCTCAAAGTTACGTCTTGTATAGCTGGGATTGTATACCTGGGCCGCTGAAACTTCTTTACCTGTCGTGCACGAATCCATGATGATTTTGATCCAGTATTGGATTGCCGAATTTGAGGACAGGGATTTCCAGACAACTCGAATTCTGTAGCCAGGCCTTGATATTAACCTTGCGCGAACCTCCGTGGCAAGATCAAAACGAGTGTTGTACCTACGCATAAGTAAATTGTGCATTTTTAAAATATTCCAATGTTTTCAAGTGTCAAACGCCTTTTGACACCTCAGCGTTACTTGACGAAAGGAGTTCCCCGATGTTCCTTTCACACCGCGCCAACCGTGCGTGCAAACTCGGTGCATGCTGAAAATTGACGTTTACGACGGCTACTTGATAGTAATCTGTCGCATCTCGAATCGCTCGTAATGCACCGACGGATAGATAACGCACAGACTGCGTGGTGCCAGCCAAAGCAACGCGACCTGCACTCTCACGTAGCGGCATCACGCGCTTGGAGGTGATCGTGCGCCTCGGAGCCGCGGTTGTTCAATGAGCCGACCGCGATGGAAATGGGGAAGCAGTGAGGGATGTGCTTCGTAGAGGTCGAATTCCGCCGCATCCGTCATTAGTGTTTTCCTCCCATGTGGAGAATGATGATCGGATTGGTGTCCAACGCGGCCTGTTGAGGCGCGGGCACCATGACGTTGGCTGATCCCACTTGACAAAAGCCATCCCATGGCGCAGATAACGACGCCTCCCCGACACCACGTGCGCACATTGCTGTGGAAAAATGCCCTCTTGAAGCGCCGACAGCCGCTGCGGCTTCTCTTTGAGGTCTTCTTTCCCGTTGCCTTCATCGTCGTTCTTGGCATTCTCAAGCGGCAGGCAGCCGACATCGACGTGCCCGCGGGCTGGTCCGACAACATGGAGTCAACGTTCGCGTCGACAAAATCCACGGCCCCGACGTACTCGCTTTATGACGGGTATCCAGCGAACGGCTCCAAGCCACCCAAGTTTGCCGCCACGGAGGCAACCATGACGGGGCTACTGCTGCGCATGAGCCTCATGTCGTACGCTGAGGGTCGGCGCCTCAACGAACTCTCGCCAAGTGATCAGCATCAATGCATGGAGCAGTTGCTCTTTCTTGGTGCCGTGAGTCTCACCCCAACGTCGCCCCATGCTGTGCCACCTGCGTGTCAAGGCAAAGTCGTGCCGTACAAGTTAGCCATCGTGCCGGACACAGCATACACGCGCGAGTACTTCGCCGCGGCCGTTGGGGCATGGTACCCACGACTGCCATTGACGGCAAACAGCTCGGGCCTCACGGTCCCAAGTTTTTTGGACGCAGTCGTCTTCTATCCTGACGAAGCCACCCTTGAGTCGTACATCTCAGGTAATGGCCGAGCTCTTTGTGGCAACTACTTGACTCCCGAGTAGGGGGGACTTACGGGCAGGATTTGGCACACCCCAAGATCTTCGGTGCCATCGTCTTTGAGAAGACACCCCGTGCTGGCAGCGTGGGGTCCATCGCGTACGCGCTACGCCTCAACACGACGTCCGACGACGTTCCATCGACAAACGGTGCGACCGTCAACCGCCGCCAGAAGGCGCTTGTGGCCACCGACTACGTCGCGTTCGCTGTCTTGTATCCTGCGCACACTCACAGCACCTGTTCGTAGTTACGCGCGAAAAGGTTTCCAAACGCTGCAAACGCTGGTGACGCGTTTTGCCGCGTGCGTGCCTTCGTGGGACGGTCAAACCCCAGGAAACTGCACCGTCGGTGGCAGCGCGGCTGCAGCCTCCGACGCCCTCGACGCGCGCTTGCTAACACAGGTGGTTAACGACGACACGTTGGTGCGTGCCGTCGCCGCATACAACACCGCCGTCGGCGCCGCCGTGAACCTTGGAGCCCTGCCACCGGCGACGATGGCACTACTGCTGCCACCGCTGCGCCAGGCGCCACAAGCCTACTACGGCGGGCTCGTGCTTCCGTATCCGATTGCAGCGTACACGGCATCGCCCTTTTTCGCCACCGCTGGAGGCTACTTTGCGTTCGTTTTCGTTGTCTCGTATGTACAACTTGTGACAGGCATCGTGGTGGCGCTGGTCAAAGAGAAGGAAACCAAGGCCCGCGAGATGATGAAGGTACTCGGCGTCGCCGATGGCGCCATCTTCGCGTCGTGGTACCTCACATACGGCGCCATCGTCGCCGTGGCGGCCGGTCTTCAAACGCTCGCGGCGTCGCAGATGCTCTTCCCGCATGCTGCCGCGGGAGTGCTTTACATCTTCTTCGGGCTCTTTGGCCTGGCCGTTGTGGCTTTTGGCTTCTTCGTGAGCACGTTCTTCTCCCGGCCCCGCACCGCCGCCTTTGTCGCCATCGTTGCCTTTCTGCTGCTCTTCCTCATAAGCGAGGCATTTTCAACTACAGCGTCGACCGGCGCCAAGGCGTGGGGCTGCCTCGCCCCGCCTATTGCGATGGCGTTTGGCATTGCAACACTTGCCGACAGCGAGGTAACGTCCACAGGCGTCTCCTTCGCCACCGTAGGCGCTGAGATCAACGGCTTCGCCCTGCGCACATCGCTCATCATGCTGGCTGTCGACGTCGTGCTCTTCACGCTCCTTGGCATGTATTTCGAGAAGGTTGTGCCCAAGGACTATGGCGTGCCTGAGCCTTGGCACTTTCCCGTTTCACGCTTTTGGCGACGACCGGCGACAGGCCTCGCGCTCCTCGCGGACACCGACCCAAACGCTTACGCAACGGTGGAAGCTGTTGGCGTCGATCTCCAGGCGCAGGAGGCATCGGGCGACGCGCTCCAGATCCAGCGCCTCCGCAAGACATTTGTCGGCGACGACGGCGTCGAGAAGGTGGCCGTCGCTGGTCTGAGCCTCACGCTGTACAAAGACCAGATCACATGTCTTCTTGGTCACAACGGCGCGGGCAAGGTAAGCAGCCAGGCCAGGGCTTGGGCACTCACGCGAATGGGTAGACGACCTTGATTTCGATGCTCACGGGCATGCTGCCAGCGACGGCCGGCGACGCGACGCTGCTTCGGGGACTCTCTTTGCGGCGAGACATGCAGACAATTCGCCAGTCCATCGGCATGTGCCCACAGCACGATGTCTTGTACGATGACCTCACGGTGCTGGAGCATTTGCACTTTTATGGGCGCATCAAAGGCGTCGTGGCCGGTGACATCGACGCCAAGATCGCTGACGTAGGCCTTACAGAGAAACGGCATGCTCGCGCCAAGGAGCTCTCTGGTGGCATGAAGCGGAAGCTATCGCTCGCCATTGCCTTTCTCGGCGACAGTCAAATTGTGTTTTTGGACGAGCCGACGTCCGGCATGGACCCATACAGCCGCCGGGCGAGTTGGTAGGCGGCACAGAGGTCGATGATCTCTGAGCGACGGCTGTAGGGAGACGATGCTCAACCACCGTCAAGGCCGCATCATCGTGCTCACGACGCACTCGATGGATGAGGCCGACATCCTCGGCGATCGAATTGCCATTCTCGCCGGCGGCAGTCTGCGCTGTGCCGGCTCAGCGCTCTTCCTCAAGAGCAAGTTTGGCGCCGGCTACAACTTGGCGCTTGTCACGGCCCCCGATGCAAACCTCGGCGCTCTCTCGACGGTGGTGGCAACTGCCGTGCCGCAAGCCAAAGTGATCAGCAATGTCGGCACCGAAGTGGTGTTCCAGCTACCGTTGGACGCTTCACCGGTGTTTCCTGCGCTCTTTGCCACTCTTGACACCGACGCAGCGCGGCTCGGTGTTGTGTCGTACGGCATTTCCGTGACGACGCTCGAAGAAGTGTTCTTGACCGTCGCGGAGCAAGCCGCTGACGATGACGGCGACGATGGTGGGTCGGTGCCATCGGCAGCGGCGGCGACACCGACGTTCAAAGTGCTTGACCAGCCGCCACTTCCGCCTCTAGCGCGGTTCCTGAGCCATTTCCGCGCGCTGTGGCGCAAGCGGTTTCTCAACGCCAAGCGCGATCGCAAGATCGTGGTGTTTGCGACGCTCTGGCCCGCCGTGTACATTGCCATCGGGATGATCATTCTCAAGACGAGTGCGACAACCAAGGACGCCCCATCGCTCGAGCTGTCGACAGCGCAGCTCCCGCTTGGTACCGCGACACCCATGCCTTTCACCTGCACGGCAGATTCCTGGTGCACGGGCATCGCCGACGGCCTCGTCGATGCTACCGTCGAATCGGTGCCCCTGCGGCGGTGGCCAACGCCAACGCCGACGGTGTTTGGCATATCCTACACCGTCAACGCCACCGACACGACGGGGCTCTGTCTTGGCATGGCCCAGACGTCGTACGAGCTCGGGGTCGGTAATGTGACGCTGGCATCGAGAGATGCGCGCTTCGGCAGTGCCGTCGTGTTCGCATCGGCGGCTGATCGCGTCGTCGGCTACAACTTGCTCGTCAACACCACCGCACGCCATGCCGCGCCGGTGTACAAAGCGCTTCTTGACGCCGCGGTCGTGCGCACCGTCACCGGGAACGCGGCGGCGGCCCCCACTGTGCGCAGCCACCCGCTCCCGCTCACGCAGGCGAGCCGGCTGCTGTCGACGACAATTCTCTCGTTCACAGCCACATCGTTCATTGTCGTCGCCATCGCGTACTTCTCGGCGTCCATCGTGCCTTTTCTCGTACAAGAGCGCCACGAACGCACGAACGCTAAGCACCTGCAGCTCGTATCGGGCGTGAGCCTCCCGGCGTTTTGGGCCGCCAACCTTGCGTGGGATGTACTCTTGTACCTGTGTCCAGCGTCGCTGGCGCTCGTGGCCATCCAAGCGTTTGGCATCTCACCATACACGGGCGTCGACTGCTCGGCATGCGCCGCAAACCCATTCGCGGCCGTCGTCGTGCTTTTTGTGCTCTGCGGTGTGGCCGTTGTCGGCTTTTGCTACGTCGTGTCTTTTCTCTGCAAGGAGCCTGCGGAAGCCCAGTCGTACATCGTGAGCTGCAACATCTACCTCGGCGTGTACTTGCTCTTGGTGTCGACGATTCTGAGCCTCATCCCGTCGACACAGAGCGTCAACGACGTCCGTTGCTACTTGCCACCGGTCGGCTCACGGGTATTTGCATAGGTGCTCGTGTTTATCTTTCGAGTGTCGCCGCTTTTCGCCCTCGGCGACGGCCTCTACAGCCTCAGTGTCAGCGCCATTCGGAACCAGTTCACCGGCGACGCCGGCGACTCGGCGTTCGCCACAACCAACGCCGGCTACGACGTACTCTACCTGGCGCTCGAGGCAGTTGCATACCCGCTGGCGGCGGTTGCCATCGACTATATGCTCAGCTTCCCGTCGGTGCGCGCGCGTTGGACCAAGGTTCCTCGTGCCGCTGATGAAGCCGCGTACATTGTGGACCACGACGTCGACGCCGAAGCCGCCCGCGTGCTCGGCGGGGACTCAACCGACATCGTGGCGCTGCGGGCGCTGCGGAAGGTGTACCCTGGCGGCAAAGTGGCAGTGGCTGGCCTCTCTCTCGGTCTCGAGCAGGGCGACTGCTTTGGCTTCCTTGGGGTACTAACGCAGCCTGGAGCGGCGACTCATGCGCCGTAGATCAATGGCGCAGGCAAGACAACGACGATGAAGATGCTCACGGGCGACGTGCTGCCCACAATGGGCAGTGCCACTCTTGGCGGCTTGGACATCCTGCGGCAGCAGCTGGCCGTGCGCCGCCTTGTGGGCTACTGCCCGCAGTTCGACGCGCTATTCGACCTGCTCTCCGTGCGCGAGCACCTGGAGCTCTACGCCGCCCTCAAGGGCGTACCGGCCGTCCGCGTGCCCGAGGTCGTCGACGAGAAACTCACACAGCTCAGCCTCGTGCCGTACGCGACCAAGTTAGCCAAGACGCTTAGCGGCGGCAACAAGCGGAAGCTGTCGGTGGCCATCGCGCTCATCGGCGCACCACCGCTGCTGTTCCTCGACGAGCCGACGACGGGCATGGACCCGGTCTCGCGCCGGTGCGGTGACTTTGCCGTGCCCCTGGGGTCTCATGGAGCGTAGATACTTGTGGAATGTGATCGCGAACCTCTCGACGCGGTCCAAGGAAGCGACAATCTTTCTCACGACGCACAGCATGGAGGAGTGCGAGGCGCTCTGCAACCGCGTCGGGATCATGGTCGGCGGCCGGCTGCGGTGTCTCGGCAGCATCCAGCACCTCAAGTCCCGCTTCGGCGAAGGACTTCTGTTGCACATCAAGCTGGCGCCAGTGACAGCCGATGACGTCGATGACCTTGCCGATTCGGGCGCCGCCCCAGTCGGGCGCCACGAGCTTGCTGCTCTCTGCGTCGAGTGGGGCCGCCCGGAGCGCGTCCATCTCGTGCGGCACGACCACCCGACGGGGTACGCCCTGGCCGACGCGCTCGACAAGTTGGATAGCGTCCCGCGGCGTGACTTGGCGAGCTGGTGGCGGCGAGAGGACCAATACGACGCATGCCTCGCTGGACTCCACGAAGCCTTTGGCGCTGATGCTGTGACGATCGTTGAGCGGCACCTCGACGTGCTTCGGGTCAAGATCACAGACGCCGCCTCGCTTGGAGGGGTCTTTGCCGCGATCGAAGAACGTAAGGCGCGCCTGCGCATCCAAGAGTACACGGTGTCCCAGACGACGCTCGAGCAGATCTTCAACGGTTTCGCAAGCACGCAGACTCAAGAGACCGGCGTCGCCCGCGGGGTTCAAGTCGCCCGCACGGTGGCGTAGCGCTCGACTTCGCAATACGATTCCAATCATTTGCGTGTGTTGATGTCTAAGCTCGGTGACGGGAATACTCGGCTCCTAGGCCAAGTGGTGGCCGACATCCTGTCGGCGGCAACAAGCACGGGCTAGTTGCCACGCATCCAATCTTACGATGATGCAAAGTACATGGAAGCAGTCCCCTCACCATAGCGTCGTTGCTGCCACGCTGCAACCATTCGGGACCAGCGATCGTACACCAAATCGTTTAACCGCATTACAAGATGGGCAGGAAGAGCGGCGGCTCCTGGACGAACGACAGCTTGGCGAGGGCATCGCACATGCGCTGCACTTGGGACACCTTGGCGACGTCCGTGGTGACGACCGTGTCCACGTTGTTGCGGTCAGTGATGGGCAGCTGGAGGATCGAGTCGATCGAGATACCCGCCTCCTCGGCGTGAGTGCCGATTGAACGCACAATACCGAGGCCGTCGTTGAGGCGGACGCGCACGTAGAAGCGCCCCGCATAGTCGTTCTCGATCTTGACTTGCTCGCGCGTGCTGCCAAAGGCCGGAGAAGGCACGACGCCCTGACCAAGGCGCACGATGTCGTTGACGACGGAGTTGGCCGTCGGGAAGCGGCCCGCGCCCTGGCCCACGTAGGCGCCATTAATGCAGTTGGCCGAGACGATGTTGACGATGTTGCTCGCGCCGTGCACCGTGCCGATGACATTGGTCGTGGGCACGATAACTGGCGACACGAAGACAGCGACGGCGTCGGCCGACGTGGCCTTGGCAATCCCGAGGAGCTTGATGGTGGCGCCCATGAGCTTGGCATATTCGAAGTCCACGGTCTTGATGCGCGTGATGCCCGTGGTCGGGATCGTCGCCGGCGGGACGTGCACACCAAAGCCGAGCTTCGCAAGAATCGCGATCTTCGCCTGGACATCAAAGCCGTCGACATCGGCGCTCGGGTTGGCCTCGGCAAAGCCCAAGTCCTGGGCCTCCTTGAGCACTGCATCGTACGACGCACCCTCTTTCTCCATCTACAGTACGTGTGTCGTGAGCTACCGTTAATATTGGTAGCGAGGTACCTTGGACAACATGTAGTTCGTCGTGCCGTTCATGATACCAGCGATCTCCGTGAGGCCGTCACCAGTGTACGAGCTCTGGAGCGTGTGGATGATGGGAATACCACCACAAACAGACGCTTCATAGCCGAAACGCACGCTCGGGTGCGCAGTAAGAAGCGCCGTGATGTCGGGCATGAAATTGGCGATAAGAGCCTTGTTGGCCGTGATCACATGCTTGTTCTTGGCAATAGCCTTGAAGACAACATCCTTCGCATCGGTGACACCGCCCATAAGCTCAATCACGCAGTTAATCGACGGATCCTCGAGGATGTCGTCGTAGTTGGAGCTCACGGTGGTGGCATGGCCTTGAAGCAACGCCACAAGCGCCGGGTTCTTGGTGTTGCGCACACACACCTTGGCAACCGTCGCATCGACGCCAACGCTGCGCAGGTAACCCACGCGAGACGTGAGGATGTCAACGACACCTCCGCCAACCGTGCCGCAGCCGAACAAGCCAATGCGCAACGGACCGCTCATCAAGATTGCGCAATTCCAAAAATGAAAACTGCGAGCTCAGGATCATCCGGATAAGTCTCATCCGGCGGGGCCGCTGGAAGATTCTTGCGGACACGATCAGTTTATTGCCGGCGGCGGCGCTGACCGGCCGCGAGCGCTGAGCAGCGCGGCAGAGGCCCTTGGACGATGCCCCATGGACGACCCCATAAGTTGCTTGCTGCTATCTCCGCGCTCCGCTTCCTGCTGCGATCAAGCGCCGTAGCAATCGGAGCGGGCGAACGGATCGCGTTCTTCGTCCTCTCGGATCGACTAACGGTCTTCGACAGCCAAGAGCCCTGCTGCAACGCATTGCTGCTGCTTGGAGAGCGGCTTCAATGCTGTCGTTGCCACCACCGATGCCAGCCATGAGTGGTGGAGAGAGCAGGTGGTGCCTCCTATCGAAAGCCCTCCGGACAATGTCGCACGCATGGCACCTGGATGCATTGCGTTGGGGCATGACGGCGGAGGACTCTGCTGTCAGCGGCAGATGGGTCACAGAGACCGCAGCTACTTTCGAAAGGGCGTCCGTTCCACGCCTTGGTCGTGCCACCTCGCCCGCCAACTTCAACTTTGGCTTCAACGTTCCGCCCACGAAGGGCTGCGCGCCGACAACCGCACCCACGCAATGTCGTCCAACCGCCCGGTGTGTGGGCAGCACCACCTGCTGCGGGTCGGCTCAGATCGCCTGCCTTGTCGATCCCCGGCCCCCTGTTGATTCCGCTGGCTTCTCCGTTGCACGTTGAAGTTGCTGGCTTCACCTCCACAAGCCCGAGCCATTCCGTCTTTTGCCCCAAGCTTCCATGGCCACCGCACGCGTCCCGCTCAAGTACGGCTCCGAGGAAGACCATGTCCAGTTCAGCCCTCGCCGGCAGGCCGCCGCCGGGCGCTGGAAGTGGATCATTGGCGGTGCGTTTGTTGGCGTCAACGTGCTCGTGCTCGGTGGGATTGTGCTCGTCGGGCGCTCCGTCCAGGATTCGCTCGACCAGCTGCAGCAGATCCAGACGCTCCAGGCGCAGGCGCAGCTTACACTTGCGTCAATCCCGTCCAAGTTCGCGGTGCAGTACGTGACGCCGCGGCAGGATCAAGCTCGTCGCGGCACCTGCTGGGACTTCTCTACGATTGCGCTGCTTGAGTGGTCGTACCGCGAACACGGCGTGCGCAACGGGTGGCTGGCCCCTGACGAATACGTTGCCTTCTCTGAGCAGGTAGAGTTGCACTAGCTGCTCATGATTGAAGTCGCTTATCCAGGCGTACGGCATCGAAATCATGAAGCTATGCACGGGGCCGGCGGACTCGCCCCAGCAGAAGGCCTGCCGCGTCGGCGGCGACTTTGTACGGCGCTCGTCGCTCAATGCAATGCAGGACTCAAGAACTGCTTTAGATCTGGAACCAAACGACCGAGGGCGGCGAAAACTACGACGTCTACTACCTCAAAGAAGGGCTCAAGGAGTCGGTCCTGCCCATCACCGTGTGCCCGTACACAACGCACGACGGCAACAATTCCGTGTGCCCGGGCCTCGACGCCGCCCTCCGCAGCAACCCGATCAAGTTTGATGTGCTCGTACGCCAATCAAGCTACCTTGTGCACCGCGCTCACGGATCGGTCCCTAGAGCATGGACACGTACTACGACGACTTGACCATCAAGCGCGAGGTGTTCCGCCAGAACAAAGCCATGGCGCTGTCGACGCCTGTGGCGACGGCGCTGCACTACTACCCGTGCATCGGCCCGTTCCTGAGTCACCCGCAATGCCAGCTCGACAAGGCCGAATGCACGCTGTGCCCGTCGGACCTGGCGATGACTGCTTGCTGCGTGCGAGCGCCCGGCAGCCGCAACCCCAACATGGAAGGCGAGTTTTACGCCCACCGCGGCCTCGCATACGAGGGTGGCCACGCCATGCACCTCGTGGGCTACAACGACGCGTTCTTGACGCACGAGGGCGAAACGGGCGGCTTCATTCTCAAGAACTCGTGGGCCGACGGCCCGAGCCAGGGCAGCCACACACTCAAGTACTGGCTTCAAGTGGGTCTGTTGTGAGCGCCAGCCGCTCACCGAAGCTCGATTGTAGGAGATTTCCGACTGGGAAGAGCGCACGATCTGCCCCAACAGCTACAAGTATGTCGAACGCGTCGGTGAGCCTGCTCATGCACTGCGTAGCCCGACCAACTGGTACATGTGCGGCAACGCGGACGAGCTGCTTGTGACGCCAGGCAACGGCACAGCCAAGAGCTACAACAAGGGCGTTGAGGATTGCTTGAGCGAGACGACTCGCGGCTTTGCTGCCATGAACGTCCAGGCGCTTGAACTCGCGTGCACCGACGCGTCGCAGTGTACCGTGGATGCCGACACCACGTACTTTGTGCGCAATTCGACCGACTGGGGCGACCGGATGACGCTCATGTGTGTGTGGGAGTACAACGCCAAGGCCGGCACTGCTCGCGACTACTGCTTGCTGCCCATGCTTGAGAACCAGCTCGCTCGCACGCTCAAGTCGGCGTCGTAGCTGCGCATGGAAGTCTCATGTTCCTGGACGGTAGGCCCAAGAAGGTGCTTGAAAACGACACGGACCGCTGCGGCTTCTACTTCATCTCGTACGACGCAGGTTCGTCGGCGACCAGGCAATCGCCAGCGACTCATGCCGTGCGTAGTGCGCCGGTACACGACGCAGTTTGGGCAGTTCTTTGTCAACTCGTTCGACATTGAGTGGGCCGATCGCTCGTACCTCGCCAACAAGGCCAAGTACCCGAGCTACGACTACTCGCTGCTTGCGGCCTCGACGCGCAAGCAAAACAAAGACGACTTCACGGGGCCGCATCCGTTTGCCAAGATCGTTGCGTCCTTCCCCAACAAGGCGTAGCGCAGCTAGCGTCGCTTGCCATGGTGATCGATTTTGTCCTTGTACCTTGCCTTCCGTGGTCGCAGCGGTGGAGATGACTTGAGATCAGCGCTGCATGAAGTACGCCCGAAGGGGCGAAGCTTTGGCATCGCTTCTGGTCGGACGCCTCAGCTTGCGGTGGAGTTGATGGAAGCACATGGAGGGATACCGTAACGCTTGAAACGGTCCGATGGCAACGAAGCGGCGGCGGGGCGAGGCCCCGCCATACCCGTCGCTATTGCTGCCCAAAAAGCTCTCAAAGTCCAAGCCAAACCCGGCGCAAGCACTGTACGCTAGTCCCACTCAAAGGTCCTCACGCACAGCATATCAATGTAGCTCACCCCTTGCTGTGTTTCCCAAACCACAGCCGTCGATCCAGCAAATCTGGTGGGCGGGGTCGCGCAGCAACTCGAGAAAGGAGCATTTGTTCACCAGCTTTTACGCACACAACCCGAGCGCATTCGCCGAGCCCGCGTTCTCAACGCCCCTGGAGCACTTTACCCCAGCGGAGATCGAGGCGGCAGAAGTTGCCGTCGCGTTCGCCCACGAACACACCCCGGCACTCGCATCCTGGAGGGCGCCAGACGCAACGGCTCCAACAACCAGCAGCGGCTTCGCGCTTGTGCCGAGGCACCGCCTCGCACGCCTCGAGCAGCTCGAACATACGCTGCAGACGACGGCCGCGCGCCTCGAAGCATGTTGTGTACACGCGTTCCAGGATACGGCCATCAGCGCCCGGTACGTCCCCGCCGCCCCACCGCCGCCTTACGTCGCCCAGGCTGCCGGTGCAATACGTGGTCGTCGCCGTGCACACGATGCTTGATACCATGATCCGTGACCTCACGACCGCGCTGCGCACCGCCTCCGACGCCGTGTACTCACCACCTGCGCCGCTCGCGCTGGCCATCGCCAACACCACCAAGCGCCTGCGCCTCTTCGACCTCCAGCGCTCGGCGTTCGGCGAAGCACACGTTCGTCGCACCGACGAAGCCATGCGCGGGCGACGCCATGTGCAGGCTGAGCTCGCGGCCTTGCGAGCTGAGGCCGTCGTGCACCGCGAAGAGTGGTACATGGCGCACGAAGATCAAATGGCGCAGCTTCTTGAGCGGCGACAAGATGCCATCGCCCGCAAAGCCGACTACGCTTTGTACGTCGGGTACGCGCGGCGATTCCAGCCGCTGCCCGAAGCTGCCTTCAACGCGACGCCTTTTCCCGGGCGACTCTACGAGCGGCGGCTTCAAGCGGCTGTGCGAGCCGTTGAGGCCTTTGTCCGGCGCCACCTGCCGCGTCGCCGATGCCGCAAGTTCCGCGGCGCCTGCGGGCTACAGTCGCTCGTGCGCGGTTGCCGTGTGCGTCGTCGGTACACACCGATCCTAGCGTCGTATCGCGTGGCGATGCAGCGCCGCCTCCGCGACCAGCTACGACGGTGGCATGCGTACACGGTGCGGATGGCCCGCGCGCGGAGTATCTTGGAAGTGGCGCTGGCCTCACTTCTCGAGCGCACCTTCCACCAGTGGTACCGCTACGCCCGCGCCTGCCACGACGCCAAAGAGGCCAAGGTCATGGCGCGGCTCTCCAAGCTCTGGGGGCATGCCACCCGCGTTGCCTTCGACCGGTGGCGGCGCTACGTGCACCGGCGACACCGCGTTGCTGTCCTGCACGCCGCAGCTGTCGGCAAGGCGCGGAGCTATTACCTTCGCCGCTGGTGCGCCACGGTGCGCGCACAGCAGGAATTCCGTACCGCGACGGCTGCGTCGACAACAGTGCAGACCCAGTGGCGTCGCTTCGCGGCTGCCCGCGCCATGTCCACCAGGTACCGCGAGCGTCGATGGCGAGGCGCTCATGCGAGCCGCAGGAAGCAACGCGTGCTTGCCGCGACGGCACGCATCCAGGCGCTGTGTCGCGGCGACGCCGCCCGACGAGCCGCCCGCACAGCCGCTTCCGAGCAATGGACGGCGACCTGCGCGGCGTACATTGACACAGCCGAGGCAAAAAACGCGGGTGTCGCTGCGGTCGCTGAGCAGTGGCGTCTCCAGAAGGAAGCGGCGCAGCTACAAGCCGCCAAAGAGGCCGCGCTTATCACTTGCCGCTTGCACTTGGCCACCAAGGAAGGCCGCAACGACCTCCACCGCCTCGCTAAGGCCAGACACCGGGCGTCGCATGTAGCGCTTTTCACGTACGCACTGGCACTGCCGGCAGCGCGCGCGCTGGTCGAAGAGGAGGCGACGACCGCTGCCCTCGCCCGCGCGCACGTCGAAGCGTTGGTCTCGTTTCGTGCGGAATGCCCACCGCGCCTTGCGTGCATCCACCCTCTGGACGTCGACGCGGCGTTTGCGACGGAGGAGGCGTTTCGAGGCCACTTGTGTCCCGGAGGGCTGCCAGAAAGGCATCGCGACTTCTTCCTGCTGCTTGCATCGGCCGCGCCTTCGTTGGCCACGCGATGGAGTGCGACAGCCGACGAGCCGGTGACTACGGCGCAGCTCTGGGCGCTGTACGACGCCACCAGCGCTTTGTTGCCACCCGCAGCCCCCGCGGCGATGGAGCGGCTCTTGACGCTGCCTGTGCCACTGACCGCCACCAACGTCAGCACAGGCGTTGCGACTTTGCGGCGGTGGACCGTCGAGAGCCCAGGAACACCACTACTGCCGCTGGCACTGGAGCTGCGCTACCACGCCTTCGTCGCACTCTTCGAGTGCATCAAGAACAAGGTGCCGCCAGTGGACCCGGATGTCGTCGCGTCCAAATGCGAGATGCGCCGGCAGCTGCATATCACGCGCCTTGAGGCTGCAATGGAGACTAGCCGGGTGGCGTGGGCAGCGGCAGAGAGACGGCGGCTCGCAGACCACCGACGGCGCGATGCAAGCAAGTTCTTGGTCGGCGTCAGCGGCAAAGCGTGCGTCCATCAGCAGCGGCGGGCAACCGCGCAGCGTGAGCTCCGGCAGGTGGCGGCGCGAGCGATGCTGCGGCTGGCGAGCGCGGGAGCGATTGCCAAGGTAGCCGCCCGGGATGATGCGCGCCGGGTCCTACGGGCTCGCGTCGCGCACGTGTGGACGGCCTTTGTGTGGCCCCGTTACAAAGCTGCGGCGGGACTACGACTCACGGTCGCGAAGGCGCACCGGCGGATGGACGGCAACATCGACATGGCCGTCGCTGGGTGTCTCGCGCGCGTGCTGCATCAGCTGCTACGCGAAGACAGTGTGGCGCAGCATCGGCAGCGAGCACAGAACCAACTGCGGATGATAGTCGAGCGAGGAAGGGCGCTCCTTTTCGACGAGGTATCCGAAATGACGTGAGCCGGGGCGACCGCGCGAGTGGTCCCCGTGAGGCCAATGACGCGATATGATTCCATGATTGGAATGAGCGATGGTGTACTGGCTTCGTGAGGTTGATACGCGGCGGTAGCATGCTTCATGTACCCAAGATCAAATCTTCAGTTTGAAAGGATGATGCCCATCGTCTCTCGTGACGGGGAACCCAATGTGTCGTGACTGCACGAGACTAGGAGTCGCTCTACCCGATCTTCTGCAGGTAAACAGTACAACTGGGGCGAAGATGTCGAACTCGGTCGACGCGTTGGGAGCTCCATACCGTATGTACGAGAGCGTCGATCGAGAGCTTGGAACGAAAATCACGGGGTTCTTAGGTTTGCGGCATGTCGGGCATCTATAGCAAGTCCCCCGCCACATCGCCGTGAGCTCGAACATCGATGCCTGCAGCCAGCGACAGGGGTGATGATGGCCGCCCGTCCGGATGCGCCATCGTCCTCCACCGCGATCTTATTTTCTTGTTCGGGTGTTTTAAACAAACAAATACAGTGTATGAAACAGTCTCGTCGATGAAAACAGCACAGTTGCAGCCATGGCCAAGGTGACGGTCGTCCCGACGGCATCGTCGTCGACGACGACGTGGATCTTCTTCCTCTTCTGCCTCATCAACCTGCTCAACTACGTGGATCGAGGCATCATCCCAGGCGCCCCGACCCAGTTCCAGTACTTCATCAAGTCGACGATGAACACCACGGTGGGCCAGGAGAGCTTCTACCTCGGCCTCCTGGCGTCGTCGTTCATTGCCAGCTATGCCGGCTTCATCCTTCTCTTCGGGTACCTCTCTATCTTTATGAAGCCCTTTCGTCTAGTCGGCGTCGGCCTCCTTGTCTGGTGCGTCGCCGTACTCATCTGTGGGGCTGCAAGGCAAGCCCATAACTTTTACGTGCTCCTTGCCGGGCGTATTCTCAGCGGGATTGGCGAGTCCTCTTTCCAATGCATTGCCCCGCCCTTCATCGACGACTACGCGCCACCTGCAACCCGTACGCTATGGCTCGGGGTGTTCTTTTCCTGCATCTCGGTACCCCGCTCTCTCCCATAGTTCTATCTCATGCCGGTGTAGGTTGGTACGGCCGTGGGGTACGAGTACGGCGCACTCTTCGCTGACTCGGCTCTCGGGTGGGGCTGGGCGTTCAACGTGGAGGCGTTCCTCATGGCCCCACTGGCGCTCATTGCACTCTGCTGTATCCCCGCCAAATACGACGTCGCGGGCAACCAGCACGTGTCGGTGCGGCGGCCATCGAACCTCGAAGACGCCCCCGCGGATGAATCAACGGTCGTAAACGTCGAATCGCCGTCCGACGTCGAGGATGTACCCGACCACTGCCGGTTGATCAAAGCCAAGACCTCTCCGTCGACCTCACCGCCTGCTCCCGGTTGTAGCGCCAAGGCGGAGGCTCCCAGGGCCCACGCCAGTTTCTTCGCCGAAGCCTTCGCCGTCTCCAACAACGCCGTCTTCGTGCTTGTCGTGCTCGGGTCGGCCGCCTTCACATTCTCCCTCGCGGGGCTCAGCGTCTTTGGCCCCATGTTTCTCATCGGCCTCGGTCTCTTCGAGAAAGAGACTCACGCGTCCGTGGTCTTCGGCTCTGTCGTCGGTACGTCCGCCTGTAGATCGTTCTCTCACGCAGTCGCAGTCCTCGCCGGCACCATCGGCACCCCGCTCGGCGGGCTCATCCTCGACTACAACAGCCGCCTCCTCGGCAGCAACACTGCCATGCGCCAGTACCTCGCGCTCAAGCAAATGTTCCTCTTCATGGTTGCCGGTACGTGTCTGTCGCTCATCGCGTGGGCGTCGCTGCCCTCAAAGCTGTGGTTCCTCGTGCTTTTTGGCGTCGCCCTTGTGTTTCTCTTTGCGACGACGTCGTGCACAGCGATCGCGGTGCTGCTGAGTGTGACGCCGTCGCGCCGGGCGCTGGCCGTCGCTGTCAACACGCTGCTGATCCACGTGCTCGGGGACGTACCGTCGCCAATTTTGCTCGGGGCGCTAAAAGATGCGCTGGCACCCGATTGCGGCAGCATCGAAGTGGCCGGCAAGATCATTCTCAACCCCGACTGCGTGCAGGACCGCAAGGGGCTCATGGACTCGCTGCTTTTCCCGCTGCTCTGGATGGTGTGGACCGTGCTGCTGTGGGGCATGGCTGTGCTGCTGGTCCAGCGTCGTCTGCGCAAGGAAGGCCAGGCGGTATAGGGCCGTTAACGTAGCATTTGATGAGCTTTTACCTTCGCATGAACAATGGAGCTTACGCGACCTGGCGGCTGCCGAATACATTGACATGGTGGGGCTGTGATGACAACCACCCGCGAGCACCCGAAGCATGGTAGATGTATCGTCAGCATGCCACAGTGGAGAGAGGCATCCATGGTATGAAGAGAGCGGCAGGGACCGAGCGATGCGCCTTGACGACAGGCTCGTTGATGATGACGGTTGCCATCCGCCTTCGATTGATGATGACGATACCACCTTCGATTCGCCAGTGCACCCGTCTGCACCAACAACACAGGGGTGCAGCGCACATCTTGCGCAGCCGACCGCGATGCCGTGCGTCGAACTCTAGTGCTCGATTCGAATCAGCTGCTCAGACGAGAGGCGCCTGCAATGTCGAGGCAACAACGGGACTGCCCGTACATGTCCAGCTGCTGCTCCATATGCAAGTATCCTACGGTGGAGCTGCATTCGCCTTGGTATCTTATGCCTGCGGGGCGGGATGACCGCATGCGCCGCTGCAGGCCCGGCGCCAAGGCGATGACACACGTTACCAATGCCCCCGCCGTCGGCCAGCCCATTTGACTAATACTGACTTTAACGCGTTTAAACGCGTAAGAAATGGGGGCCACATCAAGCTTTTTGCCACGTAACCGTAGCCACGGCACGCTGCAGCGACACGAAGCCGCCCCGATGATCGCAGACCGTCCATGTCAATCCCTGCAGTCCGCACGGATCGCACCAACGATCTCTCCCGCGATCCATAGAGATAAGAGACTGAATCTCGACGGCGTGTACACAACCTGACGTTCATTGGGATGACCGCGATAACGACAGTTGGGATGAAGCCAGAAGTGCACGCGCTGCATTACGTCGTGCACCCAGCGCTTCCCCGAGGGTGCCCCATGTATCCTACCCTCCGACCAGACTTTTATGTGGGCGGAAAGGAGCAGCCTCTGGTGTCGGCTGCTGACGTCTCCACGCGACGACCGTTCCCTCTCATGGGTTCCTTCCTCTGAACTCTCGTTGGTATGCCTGGTGTCTTGCTCGAAGGAGTCGTGGTTTGCCCGAGAGCTGTGGTGACTGCCCTCCATGTACCCACAGTCGGTGACCTTGTCTCTGCAGGGGTTACAGCCTGGCACTTAAATGTGTTGGACAGGTGTTTAAACGGGATCAACGTGTTTAAACAGGGCTACCGTTGTGTTGACGTTTCCGAGGATTTCAACGGGTGGGTCCCTCAAAACGAAAAAATAGACAGGGCCCCGGTGTGTTTCGCAAGGTAAAAAGGCCATTCGAGGGTGTCTGGAAACGAGGGGGGTGGGTGATAATCGATAAAAACGGTCCACAAAGAGGGGCTTATTCTCATTTGTGCAGCAAAGAGCAGAGGTCACGATGAGCCTCTTTCGTGTCCACTGCAAGCCGAACCAGCTGCTCATCGAGGACTGCCGCAAGGGTGAGTCCTCGTGGCTCAAGGTCAGCATTCCCGTCGTGCGCCCGACGCCCACGGAGGCGCCGTTGTCTGGCGCCAAAGGGGCGCCACCGGCATCGGCGCCATACCAGGGCATTGTTGACTTGGATGAAGTTGCACGCGTACCTGATGACAATGATTCGCCACCGATACCAGTTGACGCCATTTACGGTGTCTACAGTCTTCTCTCGGGCCCGCACATGGCCTTCATGAAGAAGAGCCGCGTCATGGGCAAGGGTCCCGGAGGCGAACTGCTCTACCAAATGACGGAACTCGAGTTCATTCCAGTGTCGGAAGCGCTGCACCGACAGTTTATGTCGACGGCCACAAAACAAGAGAAGCACGACGAGGCATTGTACTTGCAAATGCTGCGCTCGATCGGCAAGTCGCAGTTGTTTTACTACTCGTTCGAGTACCATTTGACGCTCTCAGCCCAGCGGCGATTCGGCACATCGGCGCTCAAACTTCCCATGCACTTGCGCGCCGACGAGAGCTTTTTCTGGAACAAGCCGGTCCTCGAGCCATTCTTCCGCTCCAAGCTCAAACTCGAGAAGTGGATCGTGCCCGTTATCAACGGCTACGTCAAGGTGATGCCGAACGTCAAGATCTCGGCTGACGTCCCGCCCTTCGACTTCTATTTCTTCACGCGCCGCAGCTGGCGCCGCGTCGGCACCCGTTTCAATGTCCGCGGCGTGGACAAGGACGGTCACACGGCCAACTTCGCCGAGACGGAAGTACTCATGCGCAGACCTGACGGCAGTGTCTGCTCATACGTTCAGATCCGCGGCTCGATTCCGCTCTACTGGGACCAGATGGTCACTCTCAAGTACATGCCCCGTACGCGGTATGCATTCAGCTCGACGGAAAGCATCGTCGACTGGAATGAACTTGCCTTCCGCGCGCATTTCGACCAGATCATTGCCAAGTACGGCCACATCACCGTCGTCAATCTCATCGACAAGGCTGGTAAGAGTGCCACCGTGCGCGATCAAGCCCAGCTCGGCTCGGCCTACCAGAAGTACACCAAGAAGTACAACGCGGCCCAGGCCGACGGTAGTAACCCGCCTGCGCTGCAGCACCAAGGCTCGTCGGGCGACGACGCCCCCATGGAGCGCAGTGACCGCGCTGGCAGCTTCCTTGGCGACTCTGGGGGCCTTGTGCCGCCCTCGCCGCGCCTGCGGTTCCGTCGTTCGACCCCTAGCGTTGACAACACGCCCGTGCCGGCGCCCACGGTTGTCAAGCCGAGTTTGTTTGCTGAGCCCATCACGTACGTTTGGTTTGATTTTCACCACGAGTGCCGCAAGATGCAGTGGGGCAACCTGAGCAAGCTCATGGACCAAGTGAACGATTGCTTCTCCAAGTACGACTGGTTTGAAGCTGACCGCGACGGGCGTGTTCTCAAGAAGCAAAAGGGCGTGTTCCGGGTCAACTGCATGGACAACCTTGACCGCACCAACGTGGTCATGAGCCTCATCGGGCGGCGCGCAATGCTCACGGCGCTGGGTGTCAATACCACGAATATTTCCAACTGGCTTGATTCGCCATTCCCGGCCTTTGAAGTGGCTTTCAAGAACGCGTGGGCTGACAATGCCGATGCCGTGTCGGTCATGTACGCGGGCACGGGCGCGCTCAAGACGGACTTCACACGGTTTGTGTGGCGACACCGGTCGTGAGGGCTCATAAATGACGTAGGACGGGCAAGCGTACGATTGCCGGCGCCCTTCAGGACGGCATCAACTCCGTCACGCGCTACTACTTAAACAACTTTTCCGACGGTCTGCGCCAGGATGCCATGGATCTCTTTGTCGGCAACTACACGGTGGATCGACGCATGGACTCGCCCTTTACCATGCAGCAGCAGTACAGCTTCCTGCACTTGCTCATGGAGATGGCAGTTGTGGGGATCATGGTGGTCGGCGTGTCGCTTTCCCTGCACAGTGCGGAAGACGTAACGCGGCGCGTTCGCGACGGCGCCGTTGCTGCCGTGCTTGGCTTTGCGACGCTCGGCTACCTCCTGCTCAAAAAGGGCAAATTCCGCACCGTGGGCCGCCACTTTGTGTGCAAGCCGTCGTTCTGCTCGAGCGGCTACATCAGAAGGAAAGACGCGTAGAGGCCTCAGATCGCATGCGGCCGCCTGTTCTCTATATCATTTGCACCTTGTCAATGGCATGTTCCCGTGTCTGTTTTCTTGGTCGTGCGTGGCTACCGGCGTAGAATTGCCTGCAGAGCCTTCGCTGGCGATCCATTCGCAATGGAGCCCTAGGCAGGACTCGGTCGTAGATTTCAAGTGATAGCAGTCGAGAATCAGGTCGCGGGATCACCAGGGATCGATTCCAACAAAGCGTGAGCTACGAGACTGTAGTTGTCAAGACGAACGCCCAAGTTGACGTCTCCTGTCCTCCGCTACGCGCATGCAACGCTGTGGTTCCCGCGCTTCCTTTCGCAAGCTACTGTCCCAGAGAGGAATGGTGTCGGCTTGGGGCGATTCTAGGTACCTTCTCGGCTCTCCACGGCCTCTAGAGTGAGCATCTGCTCGAAAGTGGTCGCTGACTGCAGACACACTGGCAAGAATCGATAAACAGCAGATAAATCGGCGCGAGATCGGATCAACAAAAGCTAAACAGGGTAGCCAGGGTGGCCCCTCGACCAGCGGCATTCACGGGCTTCCTTGCGCTGGATGGCAGCATGCCTTAAAGCAGTGTTGTCGTCGCTGGAACGATCCGTCGAGGTACGCGGTGAGATACGGGGTAGGGTTGGGCTAGATTTCCACCAGAGACGGTTTCGCGCCTCTTCACAGTGGCGATGGCGTCCAAGGTGCTGGAGCAGCTCATCGCGCGCGGGCGCCGCGAGCGCAAGCCCACAGAGCAGCGGGAGGTGGCGTTCAACCTCGCGGAAGTGAGCACCAACGTTGAGTTTCACGCCAAGATGGTGGAGAAGGGGGTTGTGCGTGCGTTGCTGCACCTGATCGTTGACTCGACGGACGACCAGGCGCTGCGATTTGCCTGTCTCTGCCTCGGCAACGTGTCGTCGTGCGTAGCCATGCGCTTGCGCATCGTCGAGGAAGGCGCTGTGCCGCCGCTCGTCAATCTCCTGCGCAAGTCCGACGCCGACATCGTCGGCAAGCAGTACGCAGCCATGAGCATCGGCAACCTCGCCGCGGAGCCCGAGAACCAGGAAGAAATCGTCAAGCTTCACGCCATCTCTGCGCTCGTGAATCTCGTTGATCCGGAAGCGCCGTCACTTGGGGCATACGCCGCCTTCGCGTTGGCTAATCTCGCCATCAACAATGAGTACCGGCCGCTCATCGTCGAGGAGAGCGCGATTCCGCGGCTCATCGCATGTACTCATCGGTACCCCCGGCCTCGCGCTCACGTGTCTTCTAGTGGCTTGCTGCAAGGACCTGAGCGCCCAGCGACAGGCCATGGCGGCGCTGCGGGGGGTCTGCATCACACCAGCATATCGCCTCCTCGTGGTCAAGGAGGGCATCCTCGATCCGCTAGTGCTCATGGCTCGATCAGATGAACTTGATTTGCAGCGCGAAGTGGCCGCGAGCTTCTGCACGCTGTCGTGTATGGAGGCCAACAAGATGGAGATTGCGGACCGGGCATTGCTCACAATCCTTGCGATGAGTCTGTCGGGTGACGCGTCTGTGGAGCAGTTCGCTTGTTGTACGCTGGCCAACCTACTCGAGATGGCCGAGCTGCATCCGAAGCTCATCCGCGAAAACGGCCTCGCGTCGCTCTTGGCGCTGGCGTCGAACGACGAGCCCAACACCAAGGCCGAGGCCTGCCGCGCGCTTGCCAATCTGAGCGCCAACGAAGACATGCACGAGCACTTGATTGTGCAAGGCATCCTCGACCCGATTTCCAAGGCACTTGTCTTCTCGCACCACGTGACCCAGCGCTACGCCGCGCTGACGCTGGCCAACTTAAGCGTGGTGGCGCGGCACCAGATTGCAATCGTCACCCTCGGGCTTATCCGGCCGCTCATCGCGCTTGCGCAAGCCTTTGACCGGGAGCTCGAGGCCCGGCGCTATGCCGTGCTGGCCATCGCTAATCTGGCAGCTATGGTCGCGAATCACCCGGCGATTATCGACGAAGGTGGTCTCCTCGCGCTCTTCTCGCTTTCGAGCTCTGCTGACGCACTGAGCCAGTACTATGTGGCGTACGCGCTTGCGAACCTTGCATCGAACGACGCAAATCACGCGCGCATGGTGGAGGAGGGTGGCCTTCAGCCCATCATCACGCTGGCATGTTCGTCTGACTCGGACGCGCACCAGCAAGCTGCGGCGGCGCTACGAGGATTGAGCGTCACACCGGCCAACAAGATCAAGATCGTGCAGGAAGGCGGCCTCGAACCCCTCGTGCGACTCTTGGCGGCTGACGACGACGTCGACGTGCTCCGCGAAGTGTGTGGTGCGCTGTGCAACTTAAGCGGAAGCGAGGAAACCAAGTACGAAATCGCCAAGAGCGGGTGTGTGCCGCCGTTGCTGGCGCACGCGCAGTCGGAAGATATGCTTGTGGCGCGGCAGTGCACGGGGACACTCGCGAACCTCGCCGAGGTTGAGGAAAACCAAGCGCTTATCGCGGCAGAAGGCGGCATCGGACCTATCATCGGCTGCATGCGCTCGCAGTTTGTTGAGGTCCAACGAGAGGCTGGCCGTTGCCTCGCAAACCTCTGTGCGCGCCACGGCAACCACGAAGAGATCATCGCCGCCGGCGGCCACCAACTGCTCATTTCGTCGCTGTTGTCGCCCGACATGGCCTGCCAGCGAGTCGGCGCGCTCGGTCTGAGCAATCTCTCCACGAACCCTGACCAGCGAGTGACGCTCATGTCGTGCGGCGCGATGGACCCGCTCATGTCCCTCGCCCGCTCCGAGGACGTTGAGGTCTGCGCCGCCGTCGTCGGTCCCACTGAGTCGCACATAGGTCGAGATTCAGCGCTTCGCGATCTTGGCGATCGCCAACTTGGCGTCGTGTGTTGAGAACCACAAGATGATGGTGCAGGAGGGGTCGATCCCGCTGCTCATCAGTCTCTCGAGCGCGCCCGACCAGGAAGTCCGGCAATACGCCGCGTTCGCTCTGGTCAAAGTTGCCCTCAATGCCGACTTGCGCAAGAAGATTACAGAAGAAGGCGGTCTCGAGCCCGTCCTGTACCTCGCGCGCACTGAGGACTCCGCCATTCACCGCGACGTTCTCCCCGCCCTTTGCACACTGTCCTTTGCCGGTAGGTTGTGTCGCGGATTCTGCCATTAGTCGTCGGTTCCTCGTAGATGCCAACAAAGCCGAGATGTGTAAAAGCGGTGGTCTGCCGCCTCTCATAGCTTCGCTAAGCAGCACTGACGGGGCAACGCATCGACAGGCTTGCTGTGCCCTCGCTAACCTTAGTGAAAGTATTGAAAACCAAGCGCGCATCGTCAATGCAGGCGCCATCGGCCCACTCGTCGACGCCGTGACGACGGGCACCGAAGTCATTCAGCGCGAGGCCGCCCGAGCCTTGGGCAACCTTGCAGCGAACTGCGACTACGGCGATGTCATTCTGCAGACAGGGGCGGTGCCGCCGCTCGTGACGCTCCTATCGAGTGAAGTGATCGAATGCCAACGAATGGCGTCCATGGCGCTTTCAAATCTCGCGACCAACGTCGAGAACCAAGGGCGGATGCTCAAACTTAAGATCCTCGACCCCGTCATCGCGCGGCTGGAGGAGGCATTGGACCCGCGCAGCGTCGCCGACAATGAAACCATTCGCTACTGTCTTTTGATCGTGGCCAACCTGGCCGTGTCGCAGACCACGCACGCCGAGATCATGGAGCGGGCACTGGAGCTGCTCACGAGCTATGCCAAGCACCGGGACGTCAAGTGCCGGCAGTTTGCAATCTTTGGCCTCGGTAACCTTTGCAGCAACCCGGAAAACGTCGAGCGCATCATTGCCAGCCATGCGCTCAAACCTATCGTTTCATTTGCATTTCCCGGCGATACAAACGTCCAATTCCAAGCCATAGCTGCACTCCGTGGCTTGTCTGTGAACCAGGACGTGCGCCAACAGATCATGCGTATGGGCGCGCTCGAACCGCTTATTCTCGCTGCTAGCTCTGAAAGCATCGAGGTGCAGCGCGAAGTCGCGGCCACTCTCTGCAATCTCTCCATCTGCGAAGAAAACAAGGTGACCATGGCCCGCGGTGGGTGCTTGCCGCCGCTCATTGCGCTAGCGCAAAGCGGCGACGCTTCCCGTGAACGCCATGCAATATGTGCGCTGGCCAACATCGCCGAAATGGTCGAGGGTCACACGCAGCGCAAGATGCTCGAGGAAGGGGTACTAACTCCGCTGTACGCACTGACGAACTCGCCGGACGTGGAAATCCGACAGCAAGTAGCTCGGTGCCTGGCACTTTTTGCGTCCAAGCCGTCGTCCCAGCCGACGTTGCTTCGTAGCAATGCGCTGCAGCACATCGTGGGCTTTGTCAAGTCGGACGACACCTTGTGCCAGCGCTTCGGCACGCTAGCCATCGGCAACCTGGCCGTTGCGGCGCCAAACCACAAAGATCTCTTCGACCAGGGCGCTATCGCCGCGTTGCTGCACGTTGAGACGTCGGCGGACGCTGAAACGCGCCGCTGCCTTGCGTTCGCAATAAACAACGTCGCAGGTAATGAAGGTAACTGGGCTATTCTCGGCAAAATGGGGATCTTGCGAACTGTAATCGGTCTCATGGGTGACGCCGACGAGGAAACGCACCTACAAGCATGCTTTGCGATCCGCCGTCTGGCACTTGAGCCCAAGACGCGCGTGCAGATTGTACTCCACGGCGGGCTCAAGCCCCTCTTTCAGCTTACCTTGTCTGAAAGCACTGAAGTCCAAAGGGAAGCAACAGCCGCCATCCGCAACTTGAGTCTAAGCGAGGACAACAAGATCGCCATCGTGCTCAACGGGCTACTGCCGCCACTTGTGACGCTGGCGCATTCGGGCGACATCGAAGTGGCGCACCAAGCTGTGGGCATTCTCGCGAACCTTGCTGAAGTGGTTGAGAACCAGGGGCGCATGGTGCAGGAAGGTGTGCTACAGCACGTCAAGTTTATTTTACGTTCCAAGAACGTCGACATTCAGCGCGAAGCCGTCCGCTGCATCGCCAACATGTCGGCCGAGTACGCGTACACGGCCGAGATTGCGTCCACGGGCGGCCTCGCCCCGCTGGTGGCAACGCTAAGTTCGCCCGACTTCCTCTGCCAGCGCTACGGTGCCATGGGTCTCGCCAACTTGTCTACCAACGTCGACAACATGTCGAAGCTCATTCAGGACGGGGCGGTGCACCCGCTTTCAATCCTCGCCAAACTCGGCAACGGCGACATCGACAGCCAGCGCTATGCCGTGTTTGCACTCACGAATCTAGCCTCAGTAAAGACGACCCATGCGCAGCTCATCGACGCCGGCACGATCGCACTCTTTACGTCTCTTCTCCACGACGAGGATTCGAGCATCCGCAACGCCGCAGCCTTTGGAATTGCCAACTTTGCTGCCTTCCCCGAGAATCACTCACTTCTTGTCGACGCACCGCACTGCCTTGAGGCGCTTCTTCAGCTCGTGTCCTCGTCCGATGACAAGAGCGCGCTGCGCGCTGTGGCGGCTCTACGCGGTCTCTCCGTCGACGCCAACATTCGCGACCGCATCGTGCGCATGGGGGGTTTGCCACCGCTGCTAACGCTGACACGCTCCAAAGACATGGATGTCCAGCAAGAAGTGCTCGCCACGCTGTGTAATCTAAGCTTGAGCGGTTGTATCGGGCAAAACCCGGAGCTCTTTCTCAATGCCTGCGACGTGCAAGCGCTAATCACATTCCTGTGCTCGGCTGACGCCACCTACCGACTTTTTGGCGCCATCACGCTCGGTAACATTGCCTCGAAGCGAGAGCACCAAGAAGAGATTATCCTCTCGGGGGCTCTGCAGCCGCTCGTGGAGCTATCGAGTGCTGTTGACCTCGAGACACATCGATGCATTGCTTTTGCACTTTGTAATCTCGCGTCCGAGCCCAACCGACGACCGCTTATTGTTGAAGCAAAAGGTAGGCAAGCTTACAAAACCGGGCTGACGGAAAACGTAGGTATCCCGCCCATCATTGCGTTAGCATGCTCGGAGGATGCGGAAGACAAAAAGACAGCTATTGCGGCTCTGAGAGGTCTGAGTAGTTCACGCGAAAGTCGCGTGAAGATCGTGCGCGACGGTGGCCTTGAGCCCCTGGTGCTCGGCGCGACATCCTCCGACCACTTTGTTCGCCGGGAAGTGGCGGTCGCAGCGTACAACTTGTCATTAGACGAAAGCAACAAGGTTTCCATTGCGCAGTCGGCGTTGCTGGCATTGCTGATCCAACTCGTCGCCTCGGGCGATGTGGACGTTGATGCCAAGGTCGGACTCACTTGTCAACTCATGGTGACATGTCAAAAAGATGACTCATCGTGAGGCACGTAGACCCAAAAAACATTTCATTTGATCGCCACGTACGCTTGTGCGACGATTGCGACCCTCGCCGAAGACGTTTCCACCCATGATCGCATTCTCATGGACCGCGGCGGGACCTTTCTCGTCGACGCCGAAGGAAGCGGCGACTCGTTCGTGCTAACTGAAGCACTCAAGTGTGTGTGCAATCTCAGTTGCAATTACAACACGCACGGCCGGCTCCTTGAAGATCACTGCCACGATCTGCTTTTGCACGCACTCGGACACGAGAATGAGACGGTTCGTACGTTCGGCGCCGTGGGCCTGAGCAACTTCCTTGCAAATCCCGCAACCCACGATATTGTTTTACAGAAGGACGTTGTCCGCCCGCTGTCTCGACTTGCAGCTGCACCCACGTCGCCTGATCCACAGCGATACGCCGTGCTTGCCCTCGGGAGCATTCTCAGCAACGCCCTTTATCACGGCGCATGCCTCGACGCCAACGTATTACCACCACTTGTGGAAGCTCTTAGTGCCGTACTTTCCCTCGAAACTCGCTTTTACGCTACATTTGCTCTCGGTAAGCTGGCCATGAACCGGCAGCATCAACACGCCATCGCACACACGGACCCTTCCATCGATGCGATCCTGGCACTCGTAACGCAGAGCGAAAGCATCCATGCACAATGCCAAGCCGTGTCGGTGCTTCGACGCCTCGCTATCGACGACGTTATTCGCGCCGAGTGTATGGCGGCCGACCGGAAGCCACAGCTGCTGCCGGCACTTATAGTCGCGGCATCAGCAGCCTTCCATGCCTCGTACATTGAGCTTGACCGGGAACTGGCGGCTCTAGCGTGTAACTGGACGCTTTCGGACGCGCACAAATTACCGACAGCTACGTCGCCGCTTCTCTCGCACATCTTCCGCCTGAGCGCATCCACTGACATCGAGGTTGCCCGAAATGCTTGCGGTGCACTGGCCAACATCGCCGAGGAGCTGGAAACGCATCTGCTCATGCTCGAGCTGCATGCGATTCCCAATTGCGTTCGGCTCCTGCGCAGTCGCTTCGTTAGCGTTTATCGCGAAGCCGCTCGCTTGGCTGCGAACCTGCTCTCGACGCAGGAAGTGCACGCTCTTTTTCTACACGAAGAGGGGCTACCAGGGCTCATCCGCGTCGCCAAAGCCGACGACCTCGAGTGCCAGTACAACGTAGCGTTGAGTTTGCACAAGCTGGCGATGAACGCTACGTGTCACAAAGGCATGCTCAGCGCAGGGGTGCTCCCGTGTCTTTTTCGCCTCCTTGGCGCGCCAGGGCTATCCGTTCAGCGACAGGCCGCCGCTGCTTTCAAAGCTCTGTGCGCCAATGTCGAAAACAAGCCGACGATCGCGGAGGCCGGTGGCATACTCGCCATCATCACACTCCTCCGCGCGACGGACGTAGAACTACAGACGATGGCAGCAGCAGCGCTACGCCATATATCGCTGTACCTGCCCGTCAAGACATCATTCGTCTCGGAAGGCGGGCTTCTGCCGCTGTTCGAGGCGTCTAAAGTCCCGAACACAGACCTGCAACTGCAGTGCGCTGGCGCCCTTGCGAATCTAACAGAGAACACGCACAACCAAACGGTGGTGGTGGCCCAAAACGGACTCGACGCGCTGGTGGTTTTGGCCCAAACACTGCACGCCGGGGTGATGCAGCACACATCTCGGGCGTTTGCCAATGTCGCCTCCAACCCAGAGAACCAAGTAAATGTCTTCTCGACAGAAGAGCTCAAGGCGCTGCTGGTGCTTGCAGGCTCCACCGAAGAGGCGTGCGGCATGGACGCTGCCCTCGCGCTCGGCAACATCGCCGTGACGGCCAAAAATCAGCTGCAGATCGCGCACGTCGGCGGCTTCGTGCCACTCATCGCGCTGCTACAGAGCCCTTTTCCCGCCTGCCGGCAGTACGCCGCCCGCTGCATGTATCGCCTCAGCGCGCACAAAGATAACCAGCACCACATCGTGGATGCTGGGGGTCTCGGACCACTCGTCGCGCTACTTTCGGACGCCGACCACGTGGAGTGCCAGCGCGGGGCAGCCATGGCGCTCTGCAACCTCGCAAGTTGCCACGAAAACGAACTTGCGATCGTCAAAGCGCGGGGACTGCCACCACTCATCGCGCTGCTTGGCTCGGCCAACGCTGACTGCCAACGCTACGCATCCATGACGCTGTGCAACCTCGCGGGTAACACGGCCAACCAGGTGCACATCGTCAAGGAAAAAGGGCTTCCGCCGCTTATTCGTGTGGCTGCTGTGGGCGACAGCGACAGCGCCCGATACGCGTGCATGGCTATCTCCAACATTTCAACGCACCGACAGAACCGCCTTGTGGTCGTGGAGGCCGGGGCGCTCAAACCCATCGTGGCTCTCGCGACCTCAGACGTCCTCGAGTGCCAGCGCAGCGCTACGCTTGCGATTTACAACGTCTCATGCGCAGCTGTGAACCAAGTCCGCATCGTAGAAGAGGGTGTGCACGTGCACTTAATCAAGCTTGCAACGGCGCCTGACACGGACTGCAAGCTCTATGCGATCATGGCGCTATGCAACCTCACGGCCAATGCCGAGACACGCGTGCCGGCGTCGCGCGCGGGTGGACTCCAGGCGCTAGTCCTTGGCGCTAAGGACATCGATGCGGCCATCCGCCGCTATGCGTGCATCGCGCTCTGCAACCTTGCGTGCGATCCGCAGCTTCAAATTCAAATCGTCGTTCACGGGGGTCTGGCCGCGATCCTGCAGCTAAGCGAGTCCCCCGACGCCGACGACCAACGGTACGTCTCCCCCAAGCCATCACTGGGCGATGGTGGTGGCTTAGGTACGCCGTGATGGCGCTGGCCAACCTCGCGGCGAGCGAGACGAACCACCCAACAATGATCACCCGCGGGGTGCTCAAGGTCGTCCTGCGGCTCGCCACCGCGCAGCGAGACGATATTCGGCAGTACGCGGCGTTTGCGCTCGCCAACTTTGCCGGCAACGCCGAGCACTGCAACACAATCGGCGACGAGGGTGGTGTGCTGCCGCTCATTGCGCTCGCGCACTCCGAGGACCCAAACGCACACACGCTCGCGATTGCCGCGCTGCGCCGCCTCTGCCAGGTGTCAGCCACGAACCGCGGGCGTATTGTACGCGGCGGGGGGCTCGTACCGCTAGCCATCGCAGGGCACTCGGAGGAGCTCGAGACGCAGCGTGAGGTCGCGGCCACCTTGTGCAACTTAAGCCTGAGCGACGAGTACAAGGTTGAGATCGTCGAAAGCGGCGCGTTACCCCCTCTTATCTCGCTGAGTCAGTCGCCCGACGTCGAGGTGGCGCGCCAAGCGTGCGGTGCCATTGCCAACCTGGCCGAGAAGATCGAGACGCACACAACCTTTGCCGCGGCGCACGGTGGGCGGTTCCTCATTGGGCTCATGCGACATAAAAGCATCGACATTCACCGCGAAGCGTCGCGCGCCATGGCCAACCTGCTCACGTCGTTCGGCCACCACGGCGACATGATCGCCGAAGGGCTTCCTGGGCTCGTGCACTTGGCACTGAGCATCGACAGCGAATGCCAGTACAACGCAGCGCTTGCATTTCGCAAACTTGCTCCCAACGTGGCCTCCCACCGCGGCATCGTCACCGAAGGCGGCATGAAGTCGCTCCTCTACCTTCTCCAGTCGAAAGAGACAAACATTCGCAAGCACGCGGTGGTGGCACTGCGCGACGTTGCGTCCAACGCGGCGTTTCAACTTCGCTTCCACGAAGAGGGTGGGGTAGCCGCACTCGTCACGTTCGTTCGCGACGTGGAGCCAAACTTGCAGTGCCCGGCGCTAGCGGCTCTGCGGCACCTGTCTTGCTGCAACGACTTAAAGCGGCCGATCGTTGAAGCTGGCATCCTGCGCCCGTTGCTTAAGTGCATCCAGCCTGGCGGCCACCACCTCGATCTACTCTGTCAGTGCGCAGGACTGCTGGCCAACTTGAGCGAGCATCTGCAGAATCAACTCACGATCGTCGAAGAGGGCGCAACCACAGGCCTCGTGCTTCTCGGCGCCATCGACCACGACGAAATCCAGCAAGATGTGGCACGCGCGCTCGCGAACCTCTCAGCTAACGAGGACAACCACGCGACAATATACAAGCAAGGCGGACTTAAGTGCCTCATCGGCCTCACCAAGTCCAAGGAGGAGGTATGCCAGCGCTACGCCGCCATGGGCCTCCGCTTCCTCGCCTCCAATCCGATGATACGCGTGCACATCGTGCAAGAAAATCTACTCCCACCGTTCTTGGCGCTTGCCCAGTCGCCGATCCTGGACTACCAGCGCACGGCTGCATCAGCCTTCTGCTCCTTCTCGCTCAACGAAGAGAACAAAATGAAGCTCGTACGCGACGGGGGCCTCACCCAAATTCTCAAGTGCATGCGGTACAACGACCTCGAGGTTGTTCGTGACTGCACGTTTGCCCTCGCCAACATCGCTGACAGTTGGGAGTACCAGATGGACATCGTGCGCGAAGGCGGCATCGGGACGCTCGTCAACGTCGGTAGCCACGACGACGCACGTGTGCAGCGCGACACGGCGCGTGCCCTCGCGTCGCTCTCGATCACTGCCGCCCTCAAGTCAGAGCTCATTGCGCAAGGCGCGCTGCCGACGCTGTTCCGCCTCGCGCGCTCCCTCGATGTCAGCAGTCAGCGCTACTCGACCCTCGCAATTTGCAATCTTGCGTCGGGGCCGGACAAGGTAGCCATCGTCGAGCACGGCGCTGTGCGGCCGCTACTACACCTCGTGCGTTTTCCGGACCACGAGATCCAGCGGTACGCGGCGCTGGCTCTGGCCGGTCTCGCGCTCGGCGACCACGGCCACAACAAGCTGCGCATGGTTCAAGACGGCGCAGTGCGGCCGCTCGTAGAGATGTTGCGGTACCCGAGTGTTGAGATCCAAAAGTGCGGTTGCCTTGCGCTCAATGCACTGGCGCTTGGCAAGCACGCAGCGACAAAGCTTGCAGTGATGCAGGACGACGGCTTGCTGCCACTTCTGGCGCTGCTGAGCTCGGGCGACGTTGAGTGTGTCCGCATCGCGCTCTACTGCCTTGGGTCCATCGCCGAGCACGTGGACGTACTCACAAAGCTGCTCGAGCTCGGTGCACTTGCTCACGTCGTGCACCAAAGCCGCACACCGGATCTTGAGGTCAAGCGCAACTGTGGGTACTTTTTGGCGCTCGCAGTCGAACACCACGAGTTTCACGACGACCTGGTGCGCGAGGGCGGCATGCAGATCGTCGTGCACCTGGCGTCCATCGAGGACATGGAGAGCCAAGAGTACGCGACATTTGCCCTGGCGCACTTAGCGTCCAACCGCGAGTACCAGGTGAAGCTCGTCGCGGCGGGCGCGCTTCGGCCGCTCATTGCAATCATGAGCGTGAATGCTGAGCCCCGCCACTACGCCGGCCTCGCCCTGCTCAAGCTTGCGGACAACTACGAGAACCACATCAAGATCGCCGAGGAAGGTGGCATCCAGGCGCTCTTGCGCATCGCCCGCGCTCGCTCGACGGACGAGGAACTCCAGTACAAGGCGTCGATGAGCCTTGGCCAACTCGCGGCCAACGCAACCAAAATCATGCCCAAGGGACGCCACACCAACGACGGCGTTGGCGTCGGTGCCGCCCGGATGGCTGCTACCACCGAGCAACTGCAGGCCCGCAAAGCTCGCGAACAAACCACTGAGTACATCGAGAAGAAAATCCGGGCCCAAACACCCAGTGGCGCGAGTCCCCGGGGTTAAAATGGTAAAATTGTGATATAATGCATGTGTGGATGGAAGCGCCGTTGACTACAACACCCAGGAGGGAAGGACAAAGGCCAGAGGTCGGCAAGTTCTACGTTGATGCTTGGAGGAACCGTGAAGCAGCTTATTGCCTTACTGTAGCATGGCAATCTTCCAGGAAAGGCATTCGGGTAGAAAGGCAACTTGGTTGATCGCTGTGATTGGCTGGTCAGTTTGCATCTGACAATGAGCTTGGCTGTGCCGATGGCCGTGTCTCTCATCGTGGCGCTGCTGAAGCTGGCGTCTGCTTGGAACAGCTTCGAGCAAGCGAGTCTGGACGCGTGTCCGTGCGCACGCCCGTCGCTGTGCTTGCCACTGCTCACCACTGCAACCTTCGAGGTGTTTGCGTTTTCGCCGTCCAAGGGTGACAACTGGAAGTACTACGACTACACAACGCTGACGACGATTGCGTGGAATATGGACAAGGGCTTGCTTTGTCATGCTCATGAGCGAGGCGTCAAGATTGTCACGCTGCATAACTTTGATGCGGCGGACCAACTCTGCAACATGACAGCACGTCAAGAGTGGATCACTCAGACATACCGCGATATTGTACGCAACTACGCTGACGGCGTCAATATCGACACGGAGAGCGCTGTTACGACCCGCGAAGAGGCACAGTGTCTCACACTTCTTGTCCAAGAGTTGCGTGAAGAGCTGCAGCGCAATGCTTTCACACGTCATGCACAGGTCAGTCGGGCAGTTGTACGACTGAGCTGACAGTCGCGAATCCATAGATCACGTTCGACGTCGCTTGGTCGCCTGGCGGCGTAGACCAGCGCTATTACGACTACGCAGGGCTTGCCAAAGCTACCGACTATCTTTTCGTCATGGCCGTATTCTGCATGTTGTTCGCGCATGTTGACTTACACGCACTAGTACGACATGCGCAGCCAGCTGTACGACCATTGCCTGGCGGGGGCCAATAGCCCCATTGCACAAATCAAGCGGGGGATCGATGACTACATCATTGGTGCCAATGTCCCACCACATCAGCTCATACTAGGCCTCCCGTGGTACGCCTACGAATACCCATGTGCCCACTACGACTCCGCCACCGACCTCTGTTCCATCACCAAGGTACGATGCAGCATTTCGCGCGCCTCGTAGCAAGCTCTACAGGTGCCATTCCGTGGTGCGCCGTGTAGTGACGCTGCAGGGGTCCAGCGCGACTACCGTGATGCCGTGGGATCGATGACCACCCGCCGGTGGGACAACATGACGGCCACGCCGTACTTTCAACGCACGGTGATGCGAGGTGGGGCCAGTGTCACGGTGCAGACCTGGTACGACGACCCTGAGAGCCTCGGGCGCAAATTCGCACTGGCCGGTACGCTCGGCGGCGTTGGCATGTGGCACGTGGACTCGCTCGACTACTCCGGCAAAGATGCTCCCACAAATGAAACGCTAGCAATGTGGACGACTCTGAAACGCGCTGTGCCCAGCTCTGCGATCGTAGCCCTCGACTAGATGGCTCCAGACTAGCTGCAATCAACCGTCATCTAAGCCATGTTTTAGCTGATACTTCATACTCAACAGCAACACGGGATTCCAGTGTTGCAGGGATACTCGGCGTGTTCCTTCCATTGGGTAGTGGGGGCAAACACCGGTTTACCACCTCCGAAGAACCTGTAGCGCGTACGAAGATGTAGGTTGCCATTGCAAGGGGATGCATTATGTATGTCTGGGTTACGTCTTCGCATTCATTTCCGGTGGTAATCGTCGTCCTGATGGTGACGATCGTCGTCGGGGTCATCGCCGAGGTGCATGCCGTTGTCGTCGTCGTGTCCATCGTGGTGGTGCAGCATGCTCAAGTACTCAGCGTTGTGGATTTCAAACCGCCGGCGTCGAATCTGGCGGCCAAACTCACCGACTTCGCCTTCATGGATGTCGTGGTCGATGATCACATCAAGTACCGCGTCACACATTCGCCGGACCTGAAGTGCGCCTTGACATCTCTGTTTTGCATCGACAATCGCACCTCGTTGTTGGGTGAGTCGGCGGCAAGGAGCAGATCGGACAGCATGTTGCAGCCGTACAAGATGTCGTCGAGAGTCTCAGGGTGGCGGAGCATGCGATAGAAGCAAAAGAGGAGTTGCAGCGTCATTTCGCAGTCGGATTGCTTGTCTTGGAAGATCAAATGGAAGCTGCGAACGATGCGCGATGATGTGATGAGCGGAGCGCACTTGGGCTCAAGCATTAACGCGCTCACAAACATTATGACTTGCAGTACAACGTCGTCCTACGGCCTCGCCAGAGATGTAGTTTTGACGAGCACACCTGCGAGAAACCGCGCACAAGTAGCTTGCTCAGGAATGGAATCACCGCCACCGACTGCGTGAGAAGCTTGTCCCACGTGGTCTTAGCGGGCAAATCGTTGGGTGTCATGTTGCCCAGAGTGCCAAGGATTTCGACCACCAAGTCGTGGTTGTCCGAGCCTTGCGCGAGCTCCATCAGTGGCACGATGTACGGCGCCCACAGCCCTTTGAACTTGTAGTTGCGCTCCACTGTGAGCTCTTCCTGCACGCTGTAGGACCACTGACTGATGTTGCGAATGCACTACGCCACGCCAAGTTCGTGATTCAAACGGGTGGTGCAGGGTACCTTCATAAGCAAAACGTCTCGAGTACGCAAGACGCGCTGGACGAGCGCCTCGAGACCCTTGGTCTGCGTCATCATCTCGGCGTTGCGCGCGTTGATACTGAGGTTCACGGCGAGCGCCATGAGCTCTTTGGCTACGATGTTTTGCGGAAAGTTGATGACAAGTTGCATCACAATCGGGATCGCTTCCGTGTACGTGAACATGGACTTGCACCGGTCGTCCATGCTCAAGTGGTACAGCAAGCGCAGGGTGAGGGCTCGAAATGGTGGCTTCTTGAGCAGTTCGACAAGGCTCGGCACGAGACTGTTTTTGACCATGGCCTCCCGCACTCGGGCGTCCCAAGACAAGTTAAATAGTAGCTTCAGCGCGATCTAGCACAGTGTTCTGGGCGGCGTATCGTAGAGCAGCGAGGGTACCTGCGCCGTCTTGTCATGGTTGCACTTGACGTAGCGAATGACCTTCTCGGGCACTTGGAGCTCGATCATCGCGTCCTTGTTCTCTTCAAAGACGCTAACGTTCACGATAGTACATATCAAACCCATTGCACAACCTCAGCTTTTTCAAAAAGCCAATCGTGAGGATCACGAGGTCGGGCGTGACGCGGTCGAGCATCTTTGCGAGGAAGTGCACGACCTTCTTCTTGACCATCTTGCGCTCCGTGTGGATGTCTTCAGCGAGGTTAAACAGCACACTCAGGCACACGTAACTACGCAAGGCTTAGAAAGCACTCGGGCATGAGACGCACAGGAGTTGGTCTTGCTTCTTGAGGCGCTTCTTGTTCTTCTTTTTCTCGGCCTTGAGCTTGGCGACGGCGTCGGCTTCGGAGCCATTATTTTGCTGCTCGGCGATCGTGCGTTCGAGCGCGCGCTCCTCCTCCAGACGGAGCTCGTGGCGCTTGACCTCGAAGTCCACGATCTTGAGCGTGATGGCGCCAATGCGGTAATTGCTCAGAATCGGGTGGAGCTGAAGGAAGTTGGAGTAGCACCAAAAGATGCGCATCATGTTGAGCGAAAAGTCGTAGCTCTTTTTGTACTCATCGTTCAGAACACGCGAGAGGAGACTCTGACTTCCATGAGACCGAGCTGCGCGCCGAAGGACGTACCATTAGAGCTTCGTTCTGGATTAGCACCTCAATGTTGGCTCCATACTCGGACAAGTTGAGGATCTGCGTCACACCGTGGAGCTTGGACTCGATGGACTCCTCGTAGAGCAGCTCCATGTACGTGTCGAGGTCGTCGAGGTTTGAGGCCTGGCGAGAACTCTCCTTGCGACTCTCCACGGCAGCGGTGGGCTTTCTGCTGCTGCTGCTCCCCACACTGCTCCGAACCCGCGACGACGACATGGGCGGTGGCGAAGCGCGACTGTTCGAATGATATTGTAACGTTCTGCTAAGCTCAAGTTCTACATTGTATGCACATCCGGCAATACCATGCATTGAACAAGGGAACAGCCAGGGGAACTATGGGTGATTAACTCTATTGCTTTTACTCCGTTGAAGACTTGGTGGCGTCGGACGACGGGTTGGCCTTGGTGTGAGCGATGCCTTCGACTTCGGCGGCGTCCACGAAGTAGGCGGCGTTGCAGTAGTTACACGACATGCTTACGCCGCCTTCCGCCGCGAGTTCGTGAAGGTCTTCTAGTGGCAGCTGGTGCAGCCGCCCTGCGAACCGCTCCTTGGAGCACCGGCAGTAATAGTCGACCGGCATGCGCTTGCAGTCGGCGGCAGTTATGGCCACTTCGGGGAAGAGCACGTTGAGCACGGAGAGCATGCCCTCGGATTGCACCATCTCGAGCATGTCGAGTGCTTCAAAGAGGCGAAGCCGGTCCTGCAGCGGCGAAGGCTTCTCGACTTGCGGCAGCTCCTGCACCGTGATGCCGCAGCACGCAATGGTGTCGTCAGCTCCAACATCCGACTCGATCTTGACGATCGTCGGCACCTGCTCCGAGACATCGTAGTACATCTGCCAGTCGGCCTGAGCATTGCCCATGGTCGAGAGGATCGTTTTGTACGGCTTGGCACGGCCGTAGAGGATCTTGTCCACCTCAAAGACGCCGGTGGCGGCGTCCATTGCAGCGAGCGGGCGGTTAAAGCCGCGGACCTCACCCACCGACATGGCCTCGATCTGCAGCTGACGCGAACTGTTCTTCAAAGTCATGTTAACACGCTCTTCACCCTTGAAGAAAGAGCTAAGCATCGTGGCTCCAGCCATGTACTCGGCCCACTGGCGAGTGTCATCGTTGCTCAGCGCCGGTGTCGCGTCGTCGGTCCACTTGGCGCGCATGACGTTGGCCACATTCGGCGCGTAGATAGCCGAGACGCGGTAGCCGAGGCCGTTCACGAAGCAACGGGTCACAAGGTCGCGCGTGCGCTCTCGAGCTTGCAGCATCTTCGGCCTCGGATGCACCGCGAATTCAGCGCTTGGTGATTGGCAGCTATGAAATTCAATTTGTTTTAATATTCATATTAACATCAAGTACACATTGGGATTTATTTATTAAAGAAAAACTAGTGAAATGAATACCTCTCCAGGCCTCCCGAGCTTATTTAAAAGTAGCTTATGGCTACCCGTAGCTGTTGTACACAGCAGTTCGTGGCCCTGGAAAGCTAATTGGCACTACCAGTCGTACGAAGAACGGTCGAGTGTCGAGGACTGGCGTCGTAACTGCATGCTGTTCACCTACACCACTTTTCTAAAGTGAGATATAAACACTCTGCGCACTTTCTTAGCTGTTACAATGTTTTGCAACATCAGATGACACACCGGGTGGTGCAAACGGCCAAGTGGAAAGCGCGGTAAATGCGGTTAGAGATAGCTTCCCGCACTGCACCCATGCCCAGTGATCAAGAGCATTTTGCATTTCGCTTCGTTCCTACGAATAGACAGGAAGCCATCTATGTCCTCCACCAACATCCCGAGTGACGAGTGGCGCGCCAACTTTGGCCCGACCATGGCCACGTCAGACCCCCTCATCGCCAAGACGGCGGAATTCGTTCGCGCTGCGCTGCAGTCGAACGATGCTTCGCATGACTGGAACCACATTGAGCGCGTCTGGCGCATGAGTGTTCGCCTGGCAACGGAAGAGAAGGTCGAGCGCATGGACTGCGTCGTGTTGGCCGCTCTCTTGCACGATATCGACGACTGGAAGTACTCTGGTGCCGAGACTAGCGAGCGTGCCCTGGCGTTCTTACGGTCTCAGGTACTGTGTACAGTGTGCAACGACTTATATGACATTGCTGCTAGAACGTCGAGGCCGAAAAAATCGATTTCATTCTCAAGATCATCAAGGGTGTTGGCTTCAAAGAGGAATTGGGCACCACTGGGGTAAGCGCGTCTGTCGTGTGTGGTCTCAGTCTTTTTGCAGGCTCCGATGTTTCCTGAGCTCGCTTGCGTGCAGGACGCCGATCGTTTGGTGCGTGACTGCATTTTCGACCACAAATCGAAAGGTTATTTAGGACGCCATTGGTGCACTGGGTATCGCACGGTGCCTCACATTTGGCGGCCACAAGAAGCGTGTTCTCTACGATGTTGACGTGCCCCCGAATATTGGCATGAACAAAGAGGCCTACATGAAGAACAAGGACGGCGCAACAATCAATCACTTTTACGAGGTACGGCCTTCGACTTCAGGCTGCGTCTGTTGACACAACGTACGTAGAAACTTTTCAAGCTCAAAGGTATGATGAAGACTGCCGCTGGTCGTCGTATCGCTGAAGAGCGCCATGCGTACATGGAGGAGTTTGTCCAAAAGTTATTCTCGGAAATCGCGGGTCTGTCCTAGAAAGATAAAAAGACTTCGCTAAAACCAAAACAAAAAACAACTTTTTTGGAATTGGTGAGTAAGCCATGTTTGTGGCAAATGCCAAAAATAAACAAGCGGCCGGCATTGCACTTTTTTTCCTTGTGAGTTGGCGGCATGGTGCACATCATCAACGGCGAAATCGTCCAGGACAACGACCCGCGTGTGCTCAAGATCAAGCAAGGAGACGCCAAGGCTAACTACGGCTCGGCGCGCTTTGGTGGCCCGCGTGGCGTCGCGACGGTCAACAGCACGGCAACGACGGCACCCCCACCAGCCCCAGCTACCGACTCGCCCTTCAGCCGTCTTGGCGCGGCGGTGGGCCTTCAAGGCACTATCAGCATTCCAGCTGTCCCATTTCTCTGCATGCGCAGTGCACCCGTCGAGAAGATTACGCTCGTCATCTTCGTGATCCTGCTGCTCCTCTTGGGCTGGCGCGCTCTTGTGTTCGGTGCTGTGGTCTATTATATTTATCAAGCCCAGCGCCCGGCGCAGTAGTCGTGGATTGTGACTTCGTTGAGAACGCGACTGACAATACTTTCCATTATCGCATTATCAGTCTAAGAAATTCGATGATGGTTTGCGTGGCCAGGCAGGCTCCATCACAGGCACCGATGATTGTGCTGCATTGGGTCAGCCAGACCACTAAGGCCATGATGCAATTATCTGAAAGTCGCTGGAACGAACGAGTTTGATTGATCATGTTTCTTGGTTTAGGACTAAAGTCATTTGATTGTTGGGGTGTGCCCCAGGATAACTTACCATGCACACGCAAATTGTCTCTAA
>JNBR01000515.1:0-40727 GCA_002081595.1 Achlya hypogyna
ATCGGCGGTCCGTGAGCTTCAGGGCGTCCTACGCGTTACGTGCAATGAATAGCTCTATACGACTGGGATACATCCACTGAACATGGAAGCGGGACTGTACTTCGCGCACTGTAAGCAGCTTGGCTCCAACTGAGGAAGTCGGCAGTCGTGATACCAGAGGGAATCGTCGAGCCGATGACCTCACGGAATGAGTCACTAGCGGTAAGATGTAGCACCACCTTGTCCGTCAATAGGATGCCTACCTTGCGAGATGGACCAACTTCAATTAGCCTTGTGGACTTGATTCGAGAACGACACCTTCACCACAGAAGTTGTCGGGTGGGCCCGAAATGCGGCCGTACCCACTACTGCAGTCGAGCAGGCAACAAGTCCGAAAGAGACTGGTGCCGCGCTCGTCGTAGCCAACACATAGCTTTGTCGGGCCGCTTTTGAGGACTTGATGCAAAATAGCCACCTCCTTGTTGAGAAAAACTATGCACAAATAGTTGCTCATGTGCGAGAGCTGTTTGCATTCAAGCGCTCTGAGCCAAACGGTGTCCCACTCGCCAATTTGTAGATGCGGCACGAAGTCTGCGAGCTCGTGCAGGCCCCACGTCGAGGAAGTACGCGCTGTCGGTGCCGAGTTGCCACGCCCAAGTCTCGAGGATCGTGTAGGAATAGCTGCCTTCGTCGCGCAACGGATTGATCTTGGACATAACGAAACTGGTGCTGCCGACGTTAAGCTTGCCCGCCGAGGCCTCGACTACCGCTGCCGTTCCTTGAGCGCACCAATTTCGATTGCAACGTCGATCATGAGGCCTTCGCAGTTGTCGAAGCACTTGCTCACTGCCGTCTTGAGTGAGCTGTGCGAGGCGGTCGTCGCGCAATTCCTTCAAAGTTTAGCTCAGCTGTATGCTGTGTGTAGTTTGTAGCAAGCGTGGCTCCAGCCTGTGCCGGTTCGTTCCGCAACGAGAAGCCACTACGTTCCCGCGAGACAGCACTCTGCTCCCAACGCCGTTCATTCTCAGCTTTTGAGCCCTTGTTTGAGTTCTGCTAGGAGCAGTAAATTAGGCTTACGCACTTTCGTGTATAGGGCCTCCCATAACAGTTTCGGCCGTCGCAGTTACGCTGTCCGCCTTTCCACTGCTCCGATGAGCGAGTACCGAGTCACAACCTTTGATATCTGGGCACTGAGCATCACGATATCGGCGCAATCGCTCTCGATCTGGCAGCTCGGGTACACGGCGGGGTTTGCGAGCTACACGATCGCTACAATTCTCGTGGGAATCGCTTATGTATGCCTCGTTTGCTCTCTTGGCGAACTCATGAGCGCGCTGCCGTTCGCCGGCGGCGCCTACGGCCTCGCGCGCTGCACGCTGGGCTTCGCGGCGGGCTTCCTCGTTGCCGTCTGCGAGGTCATCGAGTACATTGTGTATTCGGCGACGGCCATGGTTTCCTTCACAAGCATCCTAGTCTTCTTTGAGCCCAGTGTACTCGCTTACGAGCCGCTCATTTGGGCTGCCTTGTACGCCATGTTTTTCACCATTTACGTGCACGGTGGCAGCTGGTTCTGGCACGCCAACATCTTGACTGCCGTCGCTTGTCTGCTTGTGACCGTCGTATGGCTGCTTGGCTCGATCCAATTCCTCAACTACGAGGCAACGCTAACACCGTCAGTCCTCTTTGTCGGCGGCATGCCCGGCTTCTTGAAAGCGCTGCCCGATGCAACCGGGCTCTTCCTCGGCGTCGAGGCAGTGAGCACCGCCGCCGACGAGGTCGAGAACCCGCGCGGCCTCATTCCGACGGGCCAGCGCTGGGGCATTTATACCCTCTTCGTCACGGGCTTGCTCTCGGTGGTCTATTGTGGAGGGCTACCCCCCGGCATCCTCGGCATCCCGAACGTCTGGACAACGACCGACTCGGGTGCAACCCGACCTCGGACCCTGCTGACGCTGTGTAGGCTTCATGGCCATGTTTGGCGGCGTCTCGGAAGAGTCGGTCGTCCTCCTCGCGCTGCCGGGTGCGCTGTCGACGGCCTTTGGCTTCATTTTCGCCTACACCAAGCTCCTCACGGCGCTGTCCAAGTCCCGGCTCCTGCCGCCGGTTGTCCACCGCCCGTTCTTGCGCAGCCGAGCGCCCGTCGTCGCGCTGACCATGGGTGCCACCGCCACCTACGCCATTTGCCTAGTGGTGTACTACGTGCCTGTCGTGAACGACTACGTCTTCGACGTGTGTTGCCTGAGCGCCATGACCGCCTACATCACCCAGTGCTACGGCTACATCTACGTCAAGCGCCACTTTCCACACCTGCAACGGGGGTACACAAGTCCCTTTGGGGTCCCGGGGGCCGTATTTTCTATGAGCGTTTGGCTGCTCGTGATCGTCAGCGTCGCAGGCTTTCAAGACGACGACGGCGTCGCCGTCGCGGGCTACCTCGCCATTGTCGTGGCCGGCCTCGGTTACTACCACGCGTACGGCAAACGCCGCCAAAGCTTTTCGGACGAAGAAAAGGTTCTGTTCATCACCCACGTCGCCAAGTGTAGGTGGCCTTGTCTACCTGGGGCTCACGTTGTGGCGTTTAGTCAATGCGGCTAAGAAGTACAAGACCACCAAGATCAAAGTGAAAAGCAACCCTTCCACTGCCCAAAGCACCCGCACCAAGGTGGCGGCGTCGACGACGGACGACACCGTCCACTCGTAGCTATAGCTTCCGACCAAATACCGAGGTGCAATGCATTGGCGTTGGTATTAGTCGGCGGGCCAGCGCCCGAGGGGACGGGAAGCGCTGTCGTAGTAGTCGAGGGTGGTGAAGAGGCCGGCCCAGCCGCGCACGACGCGGTCGGCTTCGAACTGCGCGAGGAGCTGCGTGGCCCAGCGACGCTCGAGCCACTTGACGCCACCGGCGGCCACGGCTAGCGCCAGCACGGCGTCGCCGACGTAGGCTGAGTAGCCCACGGCGCAGCCCACGGCCACACCGACGTTCACGTAACTTGCCGTCGTCCAAAGCACAAACTACCGCATCGGTCGGTCAGCATCCTACCGTCTGCGCCCGTACCTGTCGCCCGAGCGACGACTGCTTTCGAAACACAAAGAAAAGCCCGAGCAGCGGTGTGCCGACAACGGCGCCAGGCAGCACCGCCAGCACCAGTGCAAACGCCGTCTACGCGCTGTGAGCCAGAGGTGGCCGGGGCAACCTACGTGGGAGCAGCCAGCCTCGTGCACGGTGGGGTCGCCGACCTGAATGCAGAAGAACTGCAGCGCGATACCGAGCCAGAGCAGCACGTCGGTCACGAGCAGCGCCAGCAGCGCCAGCGGCCGCACCCACGGAAACCGCGCCATCGCCGGTGTCGGCGGCACGTGCGCAGGAGCGACGGCTCGGCGCAGCGCCTGCCACAGCGGCGAAGGCCGCGGTGCGACGGGACCGTCCGTGAGAAGTCCGTAGCCCTCAGCGGGCGGTTCCTCCACGGCAACGGGTGCGAAGAGCGCCTCGTAGCGGATGGACGACACGGGTGGCAGCGGCGGTGGCACCGATGGCACGGGTGGCGGCGACGGTGGCGGGTCGTCTGGTCGGCGCACCACCAACGCGAGCTTCTCACCGGGTGCGAGGTCGGTGTCGTCGATGGGCCGGACGCAGTCAAAGTACGTGCCCGTCGGTGCGCGCAGGTCGAGGCCCACGAGCGCCACCTACAATGCGACCGTGAGCGGCGGCGCTGGCGGCACAAGCACCGTGTAGCCGTTGAGGTCGTCGGCGGCGTTGAAGCGGTGGACGACATCGAGCACGGGGCCGAGGGATGCAGAAGTCGCGAGGCGCAGAGCGGCGTTGACGGCGGCAACGAGTTCGAGCCAGCCGGCGTCGCGCAGCACCTGAAGCCGCGACGGCACGCTGCGCACAAGCGCGTCGTTGGTATCGACGTGCCACGGATGCACGAAGGAGCCGTCGCCGGCGAGAGCCAGTACGAGCGGTGCCGCCGGCGCGACACCCAAGTGCGCCTGCGCGTCCGGCGACAGCAGCACGTCCACGTACCCGAGAAGCAGGTCCTCGCTGAAGCCGAGCACGAGCGTCGCACCGTGGGCCCGGACGTCGAGGTCCCGGAAGAAGCCGGCGCCGTGTTCAGCGAGGTACGCGCGCAGCGCAAGCACGGAGCCCCGGCGAAAGAGTCGGCGGACAATGCTTGCCGCTGGTGGCAGCGCGAGGGCAAGGGCGTCGACGATGCCGCCGACAATCCGCCACGCGGCAGCGCGCGCGGCAAGGAGCGCCGAGGCTTTGGTGGCGAAGGCAGCGAACGAGCCTTCGTACAGCGCGCGGCGCAGGCGGGCGTCGACGACTAGCACCGGGCTCAGGCGCCACGGGTCGCGCCATGAGTTGGTGCCGTCGAGGTACAGGCGCGCGACGTGGAAGGGAAGCTGCGGGTCGCTCATGTGCTCGAGGCGCGCGCGTGGCCGACGCTGGTGCTTGAGGACGTCAGCCCGAAGCTCTTGTGCGCGGTACTGCTTGAGGCGACGTGCGGGAGCCCGTGTCGTGAGCATTGCGTACCCCGCGAACACGAGGCCGACAGAGCCGAGGCACAGCAGCACGAAGCCGACGGGGCCGCCGATCGGCGCCACAAACTGCTCGAAGGGCGTGAGGCAACTGAGGCCAACGCGGCCCTTCTCGCACATGTAGTGGCACGTGCCGTTTTGGTTGTAACTTGCGTGGGGCGGCTTGGCCGTGCACTGCTGGCAGCGCGTGGCGCCGGCCGCGGCCGTCGTGGCGCCTACGTCGCACAGCGTACACATGGCGCTGCCGGCAGCTGCGGCGATGCTGCCGACAGGACACAGCGTGCACTTGGCGCCGCCTTTCGCCGGTGCAAAGCTCCCAGGCGGGCACGGTTTGCATGCTACGGCCGCGGGCGTCGGTGCAACGGAGCCGGCGGCGCAAGCAAAGCACGCGGTGCTGCCGTTCGTTGGGTTGAAAGTGCCGGGTTTGCAATCCGTGCACGTGATGGAACCCGGCTGGGCGGCAAAGGTGCCCATTGCGCACGGTGCGCAAGTGCTGTTGGCGCGGGGGCTGGCTTGGCCCGCAGGGCACGGCGCGCAGAGGAGGCCGCCACAGCCGGCGACGCAGTTGCGTCCTTCGCCGATGCCGTCGAAGCCGGTTTGACCAGCACTGGGGCCGCCGGCGACGTCAATGGTGCCGTGAAAGGCGGCGCCACTGCCGTGTGCGGCGTACTCAATGCGCACGAAGCCGCCGCCGCCCCCACCACCGTGACGCTCGTTCGTGGATGACCCGCCGCCACCCGCGGCCTCGAGGTGCCCATTGCCTGTGAGATCTCCGAGAAAGAGCAGCAGGCTGCCGCCGGCGCCGCCACCGCCGCCACCGGTACCGTTGCCGCCGCGAACGCTCAGACGCGAGGCGACCGTGAGTGCATCGGCGCGGACGAGTATAAGGCCGCCGCCAAGGCCGCCAGTGGTGGGTCCCGCGGCACCGCTGCCGGGCCAGCCCGCGCTGCATGTAGCGCCGCCGCCACGGTCGCCTGGCTGGACGTTTCCCCCGCGGCCGCCGTGACCCGCACCGCCGCTTGCGCCGTCGACGAGCTGTGAGGCGCCAGGGCCGTCGCCCTTGCAGCCGAGGCCATCGCCACCGACTCCGCCGCCGCCCACGGTAACGGACGTGCCGCAGAGCAGCACGGAGCTTGCGAATACGTCGGCAACGGTCACTGCGCTGTTGGCGACAAGCGCCAACTGGAATCCATCGGCGTCACAGGTGGCAGCCTCCGGCCACGGGTGGCACACGTCGCGGTTGTCGTGCGGAAACACGCTCGCGGTACCGTTGGCGCCACCAGCGTACGCGATGCGGTCGGCGGTGACGTGCAAGCGGCGCAGCGGGAACGGCAGGGTTAACGTCGATGCGTTCTGCGCGTGCACCTATGTACGGGTCAGCGACACCACCGACGACAACGACGGCGCTACCGTCAGCACCACGGCCGCAAGCGACAGGCTTGGCGCCCAGGCCACCAGCGCGTCGCGCCCGCTGCGGACTTCGATGGTCGGCGTCTCTCGACGACGCCCTGCGGTGCACTCGATGGCGCCTCCAAGTTCCGTGTCGGTCATCGACGTCACCGACACACTGTCTTCGAAGCGCACGGTGGTCGCGGCGTCGACGGTGGCGGCGCCGGCGTCGGCAGCAAGCACGAGGCGCGCTGCCTCCACTGTTGCCCCTCGCAACGCCACGACGCCGCCCGTCACGAACGTTCGCCCAAGCCCCGTGTCCCGCAGAGCTAGCGGGCCCACGTAGCCCTACGCCCGCGTGAGTCCTAGCCTTCCGCCGCCAACAACGTCGATCGTCACGTTGGCCGCGCTGCCGTGCAGCGTCGCGTTGTCTGCGACATTGGTCCACGCCGCGCCCGCCTCGACCTACGCGGCGCCTAGATTAGGAGTTGCGGAGGTTCGTGCGGACCCAGAACGAGCTGCGGTTGGCTGAGCGCTAAGAAGCGATGTGAGCCTCGGGTGAGGGGTTGCGACGTACGTCGAGGAGGAGCGTGCTCGCGAGCAGCAGCGCGCCGCCCGTGACGCGCACGTGTTGCATCCACGGCTGGAGCATGCGCTCGTGGCGCGCTGTCCACAGGAACACGGGCGTGCCGACGAGGCGGCGCACCGGTTGCCGACCGCCCGGGCCGCGGACCCACACGACAGCCTCGTCTCCTGTGCGCAGCAAGATGGTGCCGTCGCCACCCACTTGGCACCAGGCAGCGGCAGACGCGTTGGCGGCCAGGCCGCCACCAAAGGCCGCCACGTCGAGCGCGGGAAGCGGCGCTGTGACATCGATGGCGATGCGCCCGCCACCGCCACCACCACCGCCGCCGTCGCTGCCAGTGAGGGCCGAGGCAGCGCCGCCTCGTGCGTGGATGACGCCGACGCCGACTACCGTGTGCGCCCACAGGCGAATCGTGCCGCCTACGGACGCATGAGCGGGTGGCTCGAAAGGCAGATACCGGCGCCGCCACCGGACGAGGCATCGAAGCCGCCGTCGGCGAGGAGGCGGCCGTGCAGCGCCAGCGTCGACGAGACGTTGAAGGAGACACAGCCGCCGCCGCGCGTGCGATCGGCCTCGCTGCCGCCACTTCCGTAGCCGCGAAAGTCCATGGGGCTGCCTGCGAGGTCGCCGATGGGCTTGGCAAAGGCACCATCAGGGTCGATGTCGTCGCACGTTGCGGGCATCGAGAAGGACGAGGCCGCGAGCGTGTACCCGCCCATGCCACCGTAGCTGCTACCCATGCTCACGTACGAGTTGTAGCCGGGGCCGAAGCGGAGCCCTTGCGCGGTCGTGTTCACGGCTGAGTGCTCGTCGAGTGACGCGTTTGCGGCCGTGAGATGCACTGCGGACGCGACGATCGTCGCGTTGGTCATCGTGAACGTTGGGACCGCCATGTGCAACTCAACGTGCACGGCGAAGGGGCCATGGTCGGTCACAAAGGTCGCGCCTGCGTCCAGCGTCCTGTTGACAACGAGCACGCTGTCGGACGTATTCTTAAACGTGCACTGCTGGTAGAGTTCGTTGTAGCGGCCGATCCATTTGCGCGGTCCGCACTACCTTCTACCCTTAACCGCCACATCCATCCGGCTAACGTACATGAAAGGCGGTGCGGATATCGTCAAGCGTCGTGTTGGGACCAATGATCATGGCGTCGCCCGGCCGCAGCACCGCAAGGCCGGCCACGACGGCAGCCCACTGTCGTCCCATGCGCCGCAATCTTCTCGCTTATTCTGCGACACGCGTGCCAATACCCAGCGTGGCACATGCCGCAACGATATATATGGCATATGCCACATAAAATAACATGGCAGATGCCGCAAGCTTCAACGTGGCATATGCCAGATTCCGACCGGTCTCACCGACGACCCACACTCCCGCCGCAGACAGCCGCAAATCTGGCGCGCACGTTGAAGAAGGAGCTTCACGGAGCTTCAACGAGCGGCGTCTATGGCCCCCGGGGCTTGGGTGGGTCTTCCCGCAGCTTGGGAGGGGTCTCGGGCTCCATATGGCAGCGTATGGACGCCCTTGGGCACACCGCTGCCCAGGGCCCTTCGGTATGGTCCGAGCGCGTGGTTGCCCGCTGGTCCTGTCTGTAACCCCCAATAAAATGAGAACGTTTATTTACAACTTTCCGTTTGTATGTGAACGCACGAATTTTTAAAAAATGGCAGATGGGCCTCAGAAATCCAGTATCCTAATGCACCAAGTGGGGCTCATCCTCGTGGCGACGCTGGTCGTCTACAGCTCCGTGGCGCTCGCTCGCCAGCGGCAGCACGCGCGCAAGCCGCGGAAGACGCTGTCCCGGCTTGACGTGGACGAGCCGCTGCGGCCGCAGTCGTACACGACGCCAGCACGCTCCGTGGACGCGCCGCATTCGGTGGGCGCCCCAGCGTCGGCCGCTGCTCATGCGCGGGTAGGTCAAAAATGCCGTGACCTTTATGCACGAGCTCGGAATCTCCATGGTGCGCCTCTCGCCGCTGCGCCGCCGCCCCTCTATTGCGTCCACGACGATCCTGACCTCTGAGGTACGATGACAGCGGCCCACCCGCGCTCGACGGCAGGCGTAGGAATACGACAAGAAAACGGACTTGATGCACGAAGGCCGCAACCAGGGCGGCAAACTCGTTGTCGTCATGGTCGGTCTCCCGGGCCGCGGCAAGTCGTACATGGCCCGCAAGGTACCCTGTCCATCCCCGCGCGGCGATTCCCGAGCGCGATAGGTCGCGCGGTATCTCAACTGGATCAACTACGCCACGCGCGTGTTCAACATCGGCAACTACCGCCGCAAGCTTCTCGGGGCCGAGCACGGCGCCGACTTCTTCGACCCGAACAACCCGCAGGGCAAGCAACAGCGCATGGAGATGGCCGAGGCCGCCATGGAGGACATGCTTCACTACCTGGGCAACGAGGGGGAAGTGGCCATTTACGACGGCACTAACTCAACGCTCGAGCGCCGGCTGTGGATCCAGGTAAGCCGCTTCTCATTTTCCATGCCTTACAGCGGCAGCAACGCATCGCGGCCACGGACGGCTACCACCTGCTCTTCATTGAAAGCATCTGCGACGACGAAGCCATTATCGAGCGCAACATCATGTCTGTCGGCGGCGAACTCGTGTTTGCGACTGACGCCTCCGTAGCGAGACCAAGCTGCGGTCGCCCGACTACCGCGGCGTGACGCCCGAGATGGCGGTCGCCGACTTTCGCAAACGCATTGCCAACTACCGCAAGAACTACGAGGCGCTGGGCCCAGCCGACGAGGTCTTCTCGTACGTCAAGGTCATCGACGCCGGCACCAAGGTACGTCGGCGGCGCCGCCCTGACCTCACGCCCGGCCCAGCTCGTCATGAACCGGATTCACGGCTACCTCCCGATGAAGATACTTTCGTTCGTGAGTAATCTTCACATTGTGCCCCGCCCCATCTACCTTTCGAGCGCCGGCGAGAGCATGAACGACCTTAGCCATCGCCTCGGTGGCGAGGCCGAGCTCACGCCGCGCGGAGTCGACTACAGCGAGTGCGTCCCCACAATCTCCTCAACGGGCGCTCACCCTGCAACAGGGCCCTCAGCGACTTCCTCGCTGCAAACCCCGAGACGTCGCCGGACGTGCTTAGCCTCTGGTACAGCACGGCGGCGTCTGCGCGGGCGACCGCCAAGCCGATCAAGAGCCACACGCGCGTGCAGTGGCGCGCACTGCGGCCGCTCGAGGCCGGCGCCTACAGCCACATGACCCTCGACGAGTTCAAGCTCCGCCACTCCAAGTAGGTCGCGCCGTCTGACGGCGCTCACACTTCGTAGCGAACATGCCATGCGCCGGGCCAACCGCCTCTGGTACCGCTACCCACTCGGCGAGAGCTACGTAGACGTCATCACTCGGCTGGAGCCCGTCATCTTCGAGCTCGAGCGCAGCCGCGCGCCCGTGCTACTCGTGGCGCACCCCGAAGTCGTGCGGTGTCTCTATGGCTACTTCCTTGACCTGCCGCTGCTCGAGATCCCAAAGGTGGCGGCTCCGCTGCACGAACTCATCGAGTTGCACATGACGGCCTACGAATGCGTGGAGACGCGCCACTGCCTTGTGCCCATCAAGCACCAGAGCACCGAGTAGAGAGATAAGACCCTGTTAAAAGACAACGCGGGTGCCAGCAAAGGCGCTCTTGACGGGGGCTGTGGACGGGGGAAGAGACCGCGCGGCGGCCGCGGCGGCCACGGCGGCGGTGGCGGCGGCGCGTTCGGCGGCCAAGCGCGCTTCGAAGCGAGGGACGGCCTCCTCGACGCGCAGTCGCTTGCCCTTCCATTTCGTATTGTGGTATGCTTGCTGGTACTGCGCGACAGCGGCGGCCTCGGCCTCGGGCGACGGCCCGCGGAGGTCGATGTAGCAAAAGTCGCGGATGCCGCGGGCCTTCTCGCCGAGGAGCACCATGTCGAGGGCCTCGATGCTCACACCTGCGATCTTGCCGAAGCGCGCGCGGAGGTCGGCTTCCGTCACGTCCAGCGGCAGCCCGCCCACGTACAAGCGCACGACCATCGGCAATTGGTCTCGCCGGATTGGTCCAAACTCTTTAAACGCTGATTGGTCGAAAAGACTACAAAGTCAGCCAATCAACGGCTGCCGCACTATGACCGCAAATCCCAACTGCGCCGCTGGCTTCGAGCCACAGGGGCGTCAGGCCGCATGGAGCGAGCGACGGGATCATGCAAGGTGACAAAAGACAAGGTATAAATAAGAGGAGGCTTAAGCGGCCTGCATCCAGGGATGGTGGAGCACGGCGGTCGCCGTCAAACGCTTCGACGGATCGACCTGCAGCAGCTGACGAATGAGGTCCTTGGCGTCGCTTGACACGGTGACCCAGGCGGGGTGGTCGAAGTCGTAGGCGCCGCTCACGATGCGGTCGCGCAATTCGCGGTCCGAGAGGTCGTTCGTCGGGTCGAACGGATGGTAGCCTGCCAGGAGCACGAACAAAACGACACCGACGGCCCACATGTCGATGGCGCTCGTGATCCGAGCTTTTGAGAGCACCTCGGGTGCCGCGTAGGCTACCGTGCCCGAGCCGTCCCACGCATGACACGCGCGATCCGACGCATGGAACGACAGACCAAAGTCGATGAGAATCATGCGCGCCGAATCCTGCTTGGATTGCAAAAGGATGTTCTCGGGCTTGACGTCGGCATGCACGACGTTCTGTGCGTGAAGGTGCTGCAGCGCGGAGGACATTTCTTTGGTAAGCGCCTTGGCCTCGCACTCCGAGTACGTGCCGTGGGCGAGCAGCCGGTCAAAGAGCTCGCCGCCTTGGATGAACTCAGTCACGAGCACCCAATCGTCCGGTGTCTCAAACGCCTCCTTGAGCTGCACGACCGAGTTGCTGCCTTGCACCTGCGTCAAGATAGACACCTCCTGTTCGAAGCGGGCTTTGGACGTCAGCGCCTTGGACATCCGCTTGATGGCCACGGGTGCGTCCGACGTCTTCTCGCGGCCAGCACTCACGCGTGCAAAGCCGCCCGAGCCGATGAGGCCCTCGACGTGGTACTTGGCGGCGAGCGGGTCCGGCTTGAGTAGAATCGCCGCCTCGCTTTGCGCCATGGACTTGGGCTCGACGAGCGACGACAGCAGCGCCAGCCCGAAGACGCCGGTGCCAAGGATCGTCGGGCCGGGCGTCGCTTGCGTGTGCTGTCGGCGGCGGCCGGCCGAGGCTTTGGCGGCTGCGAAGCGGAGGGTACTGGCTCGTCCGAGCATCGTGCGCGGCGCAACTTATTGGACAATGTGATTCTCGCCGCGGCCGTGACTGCCCGCTGCATACAATTCCCAGTTCCAATTCCACATACAAATATCGAGTGTAATGTGGATAATTAAATTCTTGTGGGCATCCACGTACCTGTCTCATGTTGAAGGCATCCGTGGACAGCCAATCAGCGCGCCGCGTCATGTTTTGCCAGCCAATCAGCGTCGCCGCGTCATCTTTTATCAGCCAATCAGCGTCGCCGCGTATCCAATCGAATGATGCGCCGGCGTCACGTCCTGCGATGTGCCATCTCCGTGCCCCGAGCAGAGCGTCCAGCGCATCTCTCTGCCGACGGCGGCGGCGACGCCAGAGCCACGCAGAACTTCTGTGCATTAGCTGGTCGCAAGCTACTGCAACGTGCTGTCGTTCGTCGCGGTGGGTCGTGTCCCACGGAAGCTATCAGCCGAGCGAAGCGCTTGCCAAGCTTTGGAGCCGGGCCACATCCGACGTGGCGAGGAACTCGCTCGAAAAAGCGTCCGTGGCCGGCGGCCACTGCGCCAGTGCCGTGATCGCCCGCGAGTTGGTCGGGTCGAGGCCCACGGCGGCGTCAAGCGCCTGCCGCGCGTCGGCGAGCTCGCCTACATGGCGCAGCGTCTCGGCGAAAAGCAGCCACGCCTCGCTCGACGGGTGCTTGGCGCGACGAAGCCCGTAGAAGAAGACCTCGTACGCCAGTAGGTACTGCCCGCTCTGCAGCGCTCGCCGCCCGAGATCCACAAGCATCTCGGTCGACGACAGCTTCTTCTGCCTCGCTGCCGTCCGCGCAAGTGCTAGCGCCGTCGCAAGCCCTACGTGTACATGTAGAGGCGCCGTCGACACCGTCGCACCTGTCTTGCCCTCGGCGGCACGGCCGGCGGCATGGTAGCTCAGTGCGCACAGCACCGTGGCGTCGGCGGCTGAGAAGGGCGGTGGCGGCGCGTCCAGCAGCTGCGAGAAGCAGCGCAGGCTCTCGTCGGCGCGATGCAGGTGGAGTAGTACGACGCCTACGTAACAACGTCACGGGAGCCCACCGCGAACCGCACCGGTCCAGAGCAGCGCCGTGGCCGCGAGCTCGAAAGTCGGGTAGAGGCTGAGCACGTGCCCGAGCAGCTCGAGGGCCACGCTGTACTCGCGGCGCTCCACAAGCACCAGCGCGAAGTCGTACATCGCATGCGGGTCTCGCCGGTGCACGTCCAAGGCGAGGCCTGCCTTGTAGAGCTCGTAGGCCTTGACGAGGTTGTAGTCGTCGCACGACTGGTACCACGTGGCGTGGTGGCTGGCGGCCATCGCCAGCGCCATCGCGCAGTCGGCGGGGCCGCCGTTGCGGACGGCGCCTGGTGCGGGTCAAATAAACCGCGGCGATGGCGGGCGTACGGTCAAAGCACGCGGCAGCGATCCAGTGGTCGCGCCGGTTGAAGTAGTAGAAGCCAAGCTTGGTGAAAAGCTCCGCAGGAGTCGCCGTCGCGGCGTCGAAGTCGATGACGCCGAGTGCCCGCGCGGCCGTGAGCTACAAGGGGTCAGCTTGCTGCACTCCTCGGCACACGGACCAGTGCCAACCGTTTTTTTTCCGTTCGCAGAAGCCGGCGCACGTGCCAGCGCTGGACGAACCGGCTGAGGACGCACCGGGCCTTGGCGTGGCGCAGGCCGTACACGATGCGCTTGGCGCGGTGCTGCCGCCACTTAGTCTGGATCCGCAGCGCGCCGCGCTGCCGTGGGTTCGCCAGATACGCCTTCCGGCAGTGAAACCGACGCCATGTCGCCTGCAGCCGCACGGCGCTGTGTCGGCGCAGCTGCACAACCGGCAGCGCGACTGTGACGCAGAAGCGGCCGATGCGCCTGCGCGCCCGCTCACGCTGCCGAGCGCGATGCAGCTCGGCCTGCCCCGCTTCAGCTCTCGTCGCCGCCACGAAGGTACCTTGGCGTCCTTGGCGCGCTGCGCCTGGAGCAAGCGAACTGCCGACGCTTTCGCCGCGCGGCGGTGCACGCGGTCGAGGTAGGCGCGGACATTGTACGCGATGACGGTCGCGGCCTGCGCCTTGCGGCGGGCTACCTCGGCTGCACCCAGCCATCGGCGGACCCACCGCTGTAGCCGCCGCGCCATCTGACTCTCCCGGCTTGCCTGGATGAGCTCAACGTGGCGCTGCTGTTTGCGGCGCTTGACAGCGTCGCCCTTAGCGCCCGCAACCAGCAGGTTGTGCGCAAGCGCGGCAGTGACTAGGGACAGTGCTCGTGCGACGGCCGACAGCGAGCGTACCTGGCTGGCTGGGCACGGCCACCTCGGGGGCAGGAACGCACTCAGGAGGCGTTTCTTCGACGTCCTCGGCGACTTCGGGCGCCGGCGCGGGGGGCGTGGCACCCCGGGGTCGGTACATGTCATCGTTTTCGGGGGCCTCTACGTACTTGAGACGCCAGTCGCCGAGCCGCGCCTCTTCTTCGAGCGTGAGCTCATGCATGACGCTTCGTGTTGCGCGGCCCTCGAGGCGTCGGTGCCAGCCCTGTGGCCGGGGTACCGGTGATGGCGCGTGCTGCCTTCGGTAGCGCAGCCATGCGAGCGCCACGCGCCGCAGTCGGCCGGCGGCGCGGCCTTCAAGCGTCGGAATCGCCCGAGGCGGCGGCGCCGAGAGCTGGGCTGCGAGTGTTGGCGACGTCGGCGCCGGCTTGCGGGTCTTGGGCAGCGGCAGCGCCCGTCGCTTGGCAAACTCGAGTGACGAGAGCGGAGTGTCGAGGGGCGCGGCGGCCTGAGGCGGCGAGGCGGCGGTGCAGCGAGGGCAGCGCCACCCGGGATTGCGCCAGCTCGGGTTGCCGAGCAGTGGTGGGCGGAAACAGTACGTGTGTCGGCGCAGCGCGCACTGCGGACAATGAACGAGCAGCTTGGCGTTAACGTCGCTGTGGCACTGTTGGCAGGGCGCTCGCTGGTCGCGCCGTGGCGCCTCGAGCTCGTCTAGCGCCACTCGCGGGAGCATGCCCACACGGCGCGCTCGCATCCTGGACGGCCCGGCGGAAACCGACGCAAGTTGACGTAGCCAACGTAACGCTAAAAGAGATGTATTGGATAAAGCTTAGAGAGATTTGAGCTCCGTGGCCCACGGATCGGCGGCGGCCTCATCGTCGTCGAGCGGTGCGTGCAGGTCGGCGTGGCCAAACGCGGCCTGGATCTCGACGGCTGTGTGACCGTTCGTCTCTGGCACGACGATCCACACAAAGAGCACAAAAGCGGCGAGAAGCACCGCGAAGACGCCAAAGGCGTAGTTGCCGAGGGCGTCGGCGCGGGCGAGCGACGGGTACACCAACCCCACAAGCAGGTCGCCGATCCATGTCGCCATGGTGCCGACGGAGCCCGCGGATGCCTGCATGTAGTCGGGGAAGATCTCGGACGAAACTGTCCATGCGAGCGGCCCAATGGAAAGGCAGAAACCCACGATGAACACGGCCGTGGCCACGATGCTACCCACGGGGCTTGCGGCCTCGAGACTTGCGACGAGGCCCACGGCCGCAATGGCCTGCGTCGCCATGCCCCCCATGAGCAGTGTGCGCCGCGGCCACTTGTCAACGACGATGGCGGCCGTGAGGATCGCGCCCGTCCGCACGGCGTTGACGACCGAGTTGCCGACGCGTGGGTCCGCGATGCCCGCGCGCGCGAAGAGCGTCGACGAGTAGTACATGATAGCAGGCGTGCCACACAGCTGCTGCGCGGCGCAAAGCACAATGGCGATGACGAGCTGCCGGCGGTAAGGTGCCGAAAAGAGCAGTGCCCGCGGCGGCCGGCCCGCCAGTTCTGCCTGTTCCTCCCGGTGCGCGGCCGCCATCGCCGCCACGATCGCGTCCACGCGGCAGGGCCGGTAGAGCCGCGCGAGCTCACCCGCGGCGTCGTCGAGGCGACCGTGGGACACGAGCCAAACGGGTGAACGCGCCATGACACCCGCCAGCGCCAGCTGCAGTCCGCCGAGGACGGCGGGAAAGCCGAAGAGCAGTCGCCAGCGCAGGGCCGCTTCCGAGAGCGCGTAGTGCGCCGACGTGACAGCAAGCGAGCCGATGGCGACGCCCACTTGCAGCCCCGTGAGGAAGGTCCCGCGCATGCGTGGTGGCGAGATCTCGGAGATGAGCGCCTCGCATACGTTGATGGCCACGCCGGAGGCCACGCCCGAGAGCAGCCGTCCGGCGGCAAAGGTGCCGAGCGTCGTGGCGAAGGCCTGCACGAGTGCGCCGAAGATGGCGATGCCGGCATTTACGAGCAGCGTCTTTTTGCGGCCGAAGAGGTCGGCGGGCAGGCCGCTGCAGATGGCGCCGACGGCTCCGCCGGCGATCCACGCCGACACCGCCAGTGTCCACTGGGTTTCCGTGTGGGGCGGAAAGAGCAGGCAGTCGCCCGGGGCCACGGGCAAGGCGGCGCAGTTGGAGTTGAACGGTTCATAGTTGAGCTGCGAGAGGAGCCATCCGAACTGGCATGCGCCGAGCAGCGCGATGGCCACCGTCGCATACAACACGCCGGCTGGCTCGAGCGCTTCGGCATGATCGGCGTGCACCATGGACTCGAGCTTACTCAATCGGCGCCGCGCCGTCGTGTGTCGGTGGCGACGCCACGAGCGGGCGGGTGCCGATGCGGGCGCCGGTGGCAGCAGGTCGGCCACCGGCAGGTACACGTCGCCGCCTTCGCCGTCGCTGTCGCTGTCCACCGGCACCGGTGGCTTGCGCCAGTGCTGGAAGAGCTGCCCGAGGGTCTCGGACACCGTCATGTGCAATCACTTTCTGCTCAGGATCCAGGCGCACGTTGTCAAGAGACGACCCAATCAGCGCCGGGAAGCGATCGGATTGGTTAAAAATCATTCATTAAGGACATTTTGATTGGCCAAGAAGTTTAAAAATCCTGGGATTGGCTGAAATTCGGCGCGGCACCTCTGAGCGAGGCATGATACACCGGCGGCGCTCAGCAGTCGGTGGCTGCGACGGCGCTGCTCTCGATCGAGCGGTCTCGCTCACGGCTTCGCTCTCAGGCGGCGGCCACCGGTGGTGCGCTGGCTGCTAGATGCACGGGTGCGGAAGGCGACGGACGGCATGGGTGCAAATGCCCCGGCAGCTCCTGTAACGTGCTGGCACCGCTATCACTTTGAAGGCTGCTTTGCCCCCGCGGGCTAGCTGACCTCCCTTGGTCGAATGCATCCGAGCACCGGCGCTGCCACCTCAGGGGAACTCATCCGCTGGAAGTGGGAACGAGGAATGGAATGGCCTGGATCTTTCAGCCACATATACAGTTGGCTCGACCCATCCGACCTCCAGGAAGGCAAGCGGTATCACGGCAGTCGACGAGCAGTGATGCCTCGCCAAATGCCAAACGCCGCTAGCTCCGAGTGCTCGATGGGGTCGCGGGACAACCGGCAAACCTGCCGCCCGTCGCTCGTCGTCCTTGACGTCACCGACGAGCCCGCGTCCCCGGCACCGCGGGTGTCCCCCGCCAGCGACCTCTGCAAGGGGTTGGCCACGGGGCTTTGTATCATGGTGTTTGCCTTCTGCGCACAGCGACCGACGACCGCTCTCGCGCGTCCGTGGCGCCGCCGAGGCGTCGTCCTGGGCATACTGCTCGCCGCGGGCCTCCTGTCGTACGCGCTTTACACAGCCATCGCCTACTCCCTCCGCTTCGAACGACCCACTCCCTAGCCTGTCGTCGGCTGCAACTGCTTGGTCCACTACGGCCTCGCCCGAGACTTCTGCGGCCTCGGCACTCGGACGCTCCCGCGTCGCAGCACCGGCTCAGCCCGCGCCCGAAGGAGCCACAGGCGCCTCCATCGACGCGCCATCGAGAGCCTAACAATACACTCTTCCTTGACCATCTTCCTTCAACCGACGTCCGCCCGTTCCTTGGGGCGCTGGCGCCTGCGTCGTATGACGCTCTTAGCCGGCGCCTGTGATTGGCCCATAGGCAGCCAATCCGCGGTGGCCAAAGCGATCTTGTAGGGGCACACGGGAACTGGCAGAGATGGCACGACGGCTGCCGCCGCCGCCGCTCGACCCGAGCCTCACGGCATCGATCATCGTATCGTACAAGGGCGAGCGGCTCTCCAAGTTCTACCACGGCGCCGGCACCGCCACCTTCATCAATGGACAGGTGTACGCCGGCAGCTTCTGGATGGGCCACATGCACGGTAAGGGCCGCATTGTGTGGCCCGACGGCACCGTGTACGAGGGCGACTTCGACTACGACGAGCTCTGTGGTCATGGCAAGTACCTCTGGCCAGACGGCAGCAGCTACGACGGCGGGGTGAGCCATGGGCTCCGCCACGGCCGCGGCCACTTCGTCCAGGGCGGCGTCAGCTACGACGGGGACTGGCAACGCGGGCAAGAGCACGGCGCCGGTATCAAGGTGTACGATGCAGCCGAGGGCGTTGCCTACGACGGCGACTGGAAGCTCGGGCTTCGCGACGGCCAAGGCACCATGCGCTACGCCAAGAAACTCGTCTACAAAGGTGCTTCGAGGCGTCGCCGGCAGCTCACGGGCGCAGGTAGCTGGCGCGACGACGTCAAGGCCGGGCGCGGAGTTATGCAGTGGCTCGATCGGGGCGAGAGCTACGATGGCGACTGGCTTGACGACAGGCCGCACGGCGTCGGTACGCATGTGTGGCGCGGCGGCAAGGGCCGCGACCGCGTCAGCCGCTACGAGGGCGAGTTCGCCCGCGGACTGCGTGACGGCTACGGCGTCTTCTACTACTCCAACGGCGCGCGGTACGAAGGCCACTGGGAGCGCAACGTCAAGCATGGGCTCGGGCTCTTTTTCTTTGAAGACGGCACCATCTACGAAGGTACGCTACGGCCGGCGGCGGCGCTGACGGCAGCAGGCGAGTTCGACAACGACCGCATGGTGGACTTAAACGACAACAAGCCCAAGGCGGGCGACCTCGCCCCAACGCTCGTGCTGTATGTGGAGGACCTCGTCAAGGGTTCCGAGAAGGACAAGGCCCGGGGGGTCAAAGCCGCTCAGCACGCGGTGCTACGCGCCAACACGGACCTGCGGCTCGTGTACCGGCACTACGCGGCGCCAGCGGGGCCGCCGACCAACTTCCCGACGGCCGAAAATCACCTCGACCTGCTGGAGCTGCGCCAGCTCTGGCGCTTCGCGGCCGAGTGCCGGCTGCATCGCGTGAGCCTCGGCCGACTCGACCGCTACCTGCTCAGTGTGCGCAATGCGCAAAACAAGGCGGTCAAGAAGCTGCGCATCCAGCGCGAGAGAAAGGTGCGCTGCCACGACTCCACCGATGCCGAGTGGCCATAGCGGCGGCAAATGGGCGCGCGCGCTGCGGACGCCATCGTGACGCCGCGGGAGAAGTGGGCCGATGTTCACGACCCGAGCCGCGTCGTGCTCTTCCGCGAGTTCTGCGAGATCCTCGTGCGCATCGCGTGGGACGACGCCCTCGAGCGCGGCGAGGTGCGTGTTTGTGTTCGCAAAGATCGTTTCGCGACTAGGAATAGCATTTGATGATTAGGAATAGTTGTTGTATGACTAGGAATAGTAGTTGTATAACTAGGAATAGTTCTGTGTGACTAGGAATAGACTTTGTGTAACTCGGAAGCGCTCACGTGGCCTGACGGCATGTAGGTCGACATGACAGTCGCCGACGCCTTTACATGCCTGTACGAAGACAAGATCCACGACCACGAGTCGGCGCGCCTCGGTCCCCTGGAGGCCGTGAGCCTGCAGGTGCTGGAGCCCGACGTGCAGAGCGTCTTCGCCAAGTACCGCACCACGCTCGAGCCGCTCTTCCTACGCTACAGCTGCCTCGCCGGCGACGCGAACTCGCCCGAGAACGACGTGCACCTCTCCGTGCGCGACTTCGTGCTGCTGCTGCGCGACGCAAACGGCCTTGGCGGTCTCGGCGTCGCGGGGCTGCTCAAGCTTCTGCACAAGCCCCTAGACGACGACGATGAAGCGCCTGACTTTGACCCGTTTGTGCTCGAAGTCGACCTCATCTACCCCGAGTTCCTCGAGGCGCTAACCAAAGTGGCGCTCGCCATCTCGGGCATCTCGAGCGTGCCAGTTGCTGTCACCGTTGCCCAGTACATCACTAGCACCTTCCTTCGCGATCTGCCCTTGACCCCACAACAAAGCTGAATCCATGCGTCTTTCCGCTTCCTGGCAACTGAAGTCTCAGCGGTGGACGAGGCGATGAACCCTGGGGTTGGTGGCGGCAGGTCGAAGGCCCCGAGCGAGGGGGCAAGGAGGTGCAGATGCGGCACCGCAGAAAAAACGTCGGTGGAGCATCAGGAACAGAGCAGAATCAAGCTCAGGCAGCGGGATGCTTGTCCAGCGCATGACTGGCATCGTGGGTGGCATCGTTCTCTAAGGCTTCCACGTGAGATTGGCAGGTCGCCTCGAAGAATGATGCACGAGGACTCGGCAGTGTGCAATCAGAGGGTCGCACGAAGGCCCTCACCGCCCAGCTACAAGAGGAAGTACAGCCTTCAACAGCGCCGCCGCCGGCCAAATCTCTACGCCACCGCCCACAGCATGCGCCACACCTTGCTGACGCCGGCGCTTTTCCCAGGGATTCATCACGCGTGGTTTCCCTCATGCTCTTCGGCGCCGACGATACCGGCCTGTTTCCTCTCAATGGAAGAGTAAAAGACAATAAAAGAAAATTTCTGAAAATGTCCGAAAAGGATCCAAGATCTCATTTTGTAACTTGAAGCAGGACGCGCGCGAGGGACGATGGACGTGGTGCAGGGCTTGGACGACGGCAGAGGCAGCGAGGCGATGGGCGGGCGCATGGAGTGCTTCCTCCTCCCTGACGGCACCGACATCGGGGCGCGTATGACTGGCGCCACTGACGTCGTGGGCGACGCGCTGCAAGCGATACCAGACTTGACGGCCTTCCGCGACGAGGCCATGGCGCTGCAGCGGGATGTGGAGATCTATCGTCAACGCTATCGATCTGTATGCCGGATCCTCTTCCACGACGAGGAAGACGTGGACGATGAAGATGACGGCTGGAGCGACGCTCGGGGAGAGTAAGCGATGAATGCATGGGGTGACACAAGTATGTACTTGCGTCAAGGCCCCGGGGTCTATGACTCAGAGCATGAAATGCCTTCTCTAACGTTATGTATTGCGCATCAAGTCGCAGCTCGCATGTCGCTCGATCGCATACCAGCGCATCGAGTTCCGCAGCTTGCCTTCCCTTCTCATTCCCTCGAATGAGATGCATACGTCGTCGGCAACTTCCGTTCGACGCCAACCATTGCGCGGGGCTACCAAGGAACCAAGGAATGTCCTCGGTAGTCGCATGGACGACCTGCCGACGCCCTCGCTCACGATCGGCAGTTGGTTGCGTGGAATTAGTCATGAACCCGCTAAGGTGCGGTGGAGCGCATTTAAGGTCGGATCCATTAGCTTCCAATCAAGTTTTGCGCCTGCCATGGTCCAGCGGCTCTACGTAGGGCGGCTTCCCGAGGACGTGACCAAGGCCGAGCTGCTGAGTCGCTTTGAGCGGCTTCTAACGGGCAATGCCGACATGCGGATCGAAGCTGTGGAGCTCATGGCCAACTCGGCGGCCTCGGACTTTGCGTACCTGCAAGTGGCCTCGGCCACGGGTGACGCGACCGCCGAGGCGGCAACCATCGACGCCTTTGTCAAAGCGTATCACAACACCAAATGGAAGGGCAAGCGTCTGCGGGTCGAGCCCGCCAAGCCCGACTACTTGCAGCGCCTCAAGCTTGCCTGGGCCGACGACGCCGCGGCCAAGGCCGAGGTCTTGGCGCTGCGCGAGCAAGCGTTCGCGCCCGTCGATCTCGATGGACCGCCGGTCCTGGAGCTCAAGAAGTCCAAGCGTTTCAAGGGCCAGCGCATCCGCTTCGGCGACGACGGCAGGGCTATGGCCGTCGCCAAGACCGGGGTCAAGGCCGTTGCCGTGTCCGCGACCAGCGAGGACGAAGCCATGGGCTCCGACGAGTCCGACGAAGAAGCCTCTGTCGCTGCTGCAGAAGACTGCGAGCCCGAGGCGGCCATCGACGACGCCGAGCTCAGCTCCGAGACGTCGGACGAAGATGTGGACGTTGAAGACGACGCGGCCGCCTTGAGCTCGGAAACCTCCGACGACGATGGTGACGACGCCGACGCCTCCGACGACGGCAACGACGGCGGTGAGGCGGCCAGTGACGACGAGGACATCGACGTGGAGGCTGAGATTGCCAACGAGCTGCAGGGCGACAGCGATGACATCGACATGGAGGCCGAGATCGCCAAGGAGCTGCTGCGCGAGAGCGACGGTGAAGACATCGACATGGAGGCTGAGATCGCCAAGGAGCTGGCGCAGCAGGTCGCGTCCTCATCGTCGGCGTCGGCGTCGTCGGACGATGAGCCAGAGGACACGATCACGGCGCCCGAAGAAGTGCAGGCGCCTGTGGACGAGGCTGCGCGCAAGGAAGCAGCCAACGCCCGGCGACTAGCGGCTCTTGCCGAGCGGGACGCCGCGGCCAAGGCTGCCGCTAAGAAGCCGGTCGTGGCCGCCGCGGCGATGAGCAAGAAGATTGTGTTCGACTCCGACGACGACGACGACGACGCCGATGCCGATGCCGACAACGCCGATGGCAATGCCCATGCGGCGGCACCGACCAAGAAGCGCGGGTTCCTCTCCGACTCGGACGACGACTCGGACGACGACGACGACTTCCTCGGGCTCAAGCGGCAGAAGACAGAGGCGCTGTTTGAGTTCCGACCCGAGTTCTCCGGTGTCGAGGGCAAAAAGCTCTTCGAGATGCAGAAGCGCTTTGGCGGCGACCAGCGCTTCCGCCTCGACGCGCGCTTCGTTGAGGGCGACGAGTTCAACGACGGCGTCGACGCCTCCGACGCCGCGCTGCCCGCGCTTGACGACTCGATCCAGGCGTGGGCACCCGTGGCCGCCGACGCCGAAGAAGTGGCCTCCCGCGCCTACGTCGCCGAGACGGAAGCCGCGCTCGAGGTGCTCGCCGACCTTTTCCCCAACATGGACGTCGACCGAGCCAAGGCGCGGTTGCAGCGCTCCATGCAGGCGGCACCGGACCTTAAGCAACTCGGCTGGCTGGCGGCCGTCAAGCGCTACGACCCACGCGATGCAGGTGCGCAGGCGTTGGAGCGGGCACCCGCAGCCGAGAGCGATGTCGAAGAGGAGGCGCCGGCACCCGCTCCGGCGCGCAAAGAGACGCCGCTACCCGAAGCGTCGGAGGAGCGCTACTTCGCCGCGACGACCGACCTCTCGACCATGTTCTCCCGCGTGCGTGCCAACTCGGAGGACGGCGAGGAGATGGAGGCGGCCTTCGATGGGCTGCTGCGGCCGGCGCCGGCCGTGGCCTCCGGTGGCTTCTCGTTCGCATCCATGTTCGGCGTGCCGGCAGACGACGTGATCGAGGACAAGGAGGCCGCAGACGAGACGAAGGACGCGCCGGATGTCGAGGACGCGACGTGGCACTTTGCGAGCTCTGTGCGCACGGCCGTGGCAGACGACTCGACGGACGACGAGGCCGCTGACGAGGAGGACGAGGCGGCCGCGCCGACGGCGGAGACCGCGCCGCGGCGACGCGTGGCCGACGTGCTCGCCTTTGGCAAGAGCTTCCGGCAACCAGCGCCGTGGACGCCGGCGCACGAATCGGACTGGACGGCGCTGCGCAAGACGTACACGCTCGACTTCCGCCGCAAGCACAAGCAAGCGCTCAAGAACCGCAAGGCGCTCAAGAAGCAGTTCCAGAAGCGGCCGTCCGCCAAAGCCTAGTGTTGTAGTAGTATCTAATCTCGCCTTCGATAAAGCCGGTGCCGGCTCACCCGAAGTGTTCACCAAGCAGTTGCCGCAGCGGCGTCGGCGTCTTGCTTGGCGGAGGTGCCCTAGCCGACGCCGGTGTCGAAGGCTGCGGACTCCGCCATCGGTCGGTAGCCCCGCCGCGAAGGCTTCCATCGGAACCGGGAATGCATGTCCTGGGGCGGCGTATGCTTTCGCGCTCAAACGACCGCTCGTGCCAGTGGTGACAAAGTGGCCGACACAGCACCAGGTCTTTGCGCCTCGCTCCCTGGAGCCGAAGTCACGACAACGATCGACGCATCGCGACCAGCCAGGCGCTACGGCAGACGTCCTGGCCGCAACTACCGCGCGGCAATCCGTCCAGCTCCAACCGGTGCCTGCTTCGCTCGTCGCGGCCGCTCGCTTGTCACGAGAGCACTGCCGCACACACCAACACTTGTAGAGGTGCCTCCTGCCACTGCCCACCAGACATCGCAGCAGTGCATTGCCGACGCAGCCTTGGGCTTTATCAGGTCCACATAATCTCTACTGGCGACGCGATGACGCCGCCACGGCAGCGAAACTGCATGTCGGCGCAACAGCTCGTGGCATTCGACAAAAGCGTTACCGGCAGTTACCATGGCCGCGCCGCAGTTCCCACTGGATCCAAGCCTCGCAGCGCTCATCGTGGCGTCGTACGACGGCGACCGCACCAACGGCGTGTTCCACGGCCAGGGCACGGCAACCTTCGTGAATGGACAGGTGTACGTCGGTGGCTTCGTGGGCGGGCGCATGCATGGCCACGGCTGCCTCACGTGGCCCGACGGCGTCGTGTACGAGGGCGACTTTGAGTACAACCAAGTGACGGGCCGCGGACGGTACCGCTGGCCCGACGAGAGCTGGTACGAAGGCGACGTCCTCGGCGGGCAGCGCCACGGCCACGGCTACTTCATGAGCGCCAACCGCGTCACAACGTACGAGGGTGCGTGGGTGCGCGGCCGCCAGCATGGCTACGGCAAGCTCGTGTACGACGACTTCCGCGGCATCGAGTACGAGGGCGACTGGGCCGACGGCCGCCGCCACGGCAAGGGTACCATGCGCTACGCCTCCGGCAACGTGTACGACGGCGACTGGCGCGACGGTCACAAAGCCGGCAAGGGCGTCATGCACTGGTTCGACCGCGCCGAGAGCTACGACGGCGACTGGCGCGACGACCTGCAGCACGGCGCCGGCACACACGTGTGGAAGACGACCGAGAAGCGCGGCAACCGGTACGAAGGCGAGTTCGCCCGCGGCAAGCGCGACGGTTACGGCGTCTTTTTCTACGCCAACGGCGCACGGTACGAGGGGCACTGGGAAGACAACGTCAAGCATGGCCTCGGGCTCTTCTTCTTCGAAGACGGCACGATCTACGAAGGTACGGCGACGGCCGGCGGCGGCGCTGACGCCCGCAGGCGAGTTTGTGCGCGACCGCATGGTCGACGGCAACGACAACAAGCTCAAAAGCGCCGACGCGACGCCGACGCTCGTGCTCTACCTCGACGATCTGCTCCGCGGCGCCGACAAGCCGCGGGCGCTCAAGGCCGCGCAGCATGCGGTGCTCCGCGCCAACACCGACCTGCGCAACGTGTACCGCCACTACGCGGCGAGCGCGGCCGGCGCCACGGAGAACAGCGTGCTGCTCGAGATGCGCGAGCTCTGGCGCTTCAGCGCCGAGTGCCGCCTCAACGTCGGCCTCGGCAAGCTCGACCGGTACCTCGTGGTCGTGCGCAACGCGCAGAACAAGGCGGTCAAGGCGCTGCGCATCCAGCGCGAGAAGAAGGTGCGCCGCGGAGACGGCGGGGCTTACATGGCTGTAGCGGCGGCACATGAACGGCCGGGCCATGGACGCCATCGTGACGCCGCGGGAGAAGTGGACCGACGTCCACGACCCGAGCCGCGTCGTGCTCTTCCGCGAGTTCTGCGAGATCCTCGTGCGCATCGCATGGGACGACGCCCTCGAGCGCGGCGAGGTTCGTATTTTGTGACTAGGAATTGTAATTCGTGACTAGGAATAGCAATTCATGACTAGGAATAGAACGTCATGCACAGAAGGAAGACTGAGCAGGATGCGTAGACGGACATGACGGTCGCGGACGCGTTCACGTGGCTGTACGACGCCAAGATCCACGACCACGCGGCGACGCCGATGGCGCCAATCGAGGCGCTGGAGATCTCGGTGCATGGCCCCGAGATGCAGACGGTGTTTGCCAAGTACCAGGAGCTGCTCGAGACGCTCTTCGCCAAGTACGCCGGCGCGACTGCGACGCCCGAGAACGACATCCACATGACGACTGGGAGCTTTGTGCTCATGCTGCGCGACGCTCAGGGCCTGGGAAGCCTCGGCGTGCCCGGCGTGCTGCGCTGCCTGCGCAAGGTTGGCGACGACGACAAGGAGTTCGACCCGTTCCTGCTCGACGCCGAGCTTATCTACCCCGAGTTCCTCGAGGCGCTGACCAAGGTGGCCATGGCGCTCGCAACGCGAAACCTGCCCATGCCCGTGCTCGTCGCGCAGTACATCCGCGACACCTTCGAGCGCCCGCCCAAGGCCGCGAGCCAGCGCCGCCTCACCATGATCGTCGACCGAAAGCCCCCAATGTAACCGTAACATGCCCATCGATCTTGCGCCCCTTGCATCCTCCGCTTTCTTCACTTCCTTCGCTGGGTCTGGACCCGCAGACCAATGCGATGGTCTTCGGGTGTATCGGTGGATGCGACGCCGTGACGGAGAGGCGGGGGCGTTCGTAATGACCGTAGACGACGCACGAACCAACCGGCGCCAGGGAACTCTCGGCTCGCATTACTGCTCTCTACGCGCTCGCTGCATTCGACGCCCGTCGGCCGGGTGCCTCGAAGTCCCTGCCATCGTCGCCGATGGCGCTCCATCTGTCGGCGGCCAGATCGCGGCCAGCTGCACGCCGGCGGCCCACCAGCGTCGCCTTGGCGCGTGCAGTCGGAGGCGTCGGCCCCCGCCGCCACAACCGACCCCCGCCACTGCCGGCCGCCGTCAGGCCACGACGTCGGCACCATCTCCCGCGGGAGTCGGCGCGTGGAACCTTCGGTGGTTGCGCCAGCTGGGATGCAGGCGCCGGCGGATCACTTGAAGTTTGTATGCAGCGGGTTCTGCTAAGCAATGTGGCCCGTATTAAATGCACTGATTTTTTGCATTGACGGTCAGGAATTAAATTATAAAGATATTGGTATGTAAAGGGTGGAATAATATGCATAGCGTGTATTTTATGACGGCGAACGGTATGAGGAGGCGTGCGCTGTCTCGCCCATGGAACGAGTTGCACACGGCGACGGCTCTCTTGGCGCCGGCGGCGGCAGATGAGCATTCCTGAATCTGCCTCATGATGCGCGTCTCTCTCCTGGCTCTTGTCTCGGCCGTCGCGGCCAGCGGCGCCAACCACCAATGCGTCAACGTCTACCAAGGCGCCCGCTACTGCTTCGACGCCGACGGCGTCGTGTGCGACGCTGACGAAGGCGCGTGCCCGACCGCCGGCACTAAAGCCTCGTCGCGCTGCCTTGACTTCCTCGAAAGCTACAACGGCGACAACTGCGTACTCCCGCGAGACACGGTCTGCCAGCAAGTCAAGAACAAGTGGCGGTGCGTTTTGCCCAAGGCTGCCAACTCTGGCCCGAGCCACGTCTCGGCGCCCGGCCCCGTAGACGTGCCAACCACCCGCATGGCGCAGCCCCGCCGCAGTGGCCTTGGCAAGCCCCAGCACCATAAGCCCACATTCGATTCGGACTCCGGCAGCGACGGCATCGAGCCGGACGCTGACAGCGACGACATCGAACCGGATGCCGACAGCGACGACATCGAGCCGGACGCCGGCAGCGATGACTTCGACTCGGATGCTGGCAGCGAGCCCGAAGAGGGCAGCCACATGGTCGGCGACAGCGCCAACACCAACCCCAAGGACACGGGGAGCAGGGACAACATGATGGCCGGCACCCTCGGCAACCCGGTCCACCGCTCGCCGACCAACTACACGCTTGGCGATGCCGCCACGGCCGCTCCCACCACGGAGACGGTCCACTCGGTCTCGAATGCCGCTGCCGACGGCGCCAACGGTGCGTCGTCGGAGGCGCCGTCGCAGGGTATGGTCGCCGTGTATGCCGTCGGTGGTATCGCGTGCGTCGCCGCCGCGCTCTTCGTCGCGCGCAAGCGCCGGGCGAGCGCCAAGGCCAAGGCCGACGACGAGTGCCTTGTTACTCCCGCCGTGCCCCACCCCGACATCGTCCCGAAGGAGGGCTCCTCGACGCCGACCCTTATGGCGTCCACCGAAAAGATCAAGGTCACCAACGTCTAGTGCCCCGTAACCCTACCTAACTTGACTCTTCATATATGTTGTACAGTACTCTCCTTCGTCCTGCGCCAGCGCCGGCCGTTGCTCGGCAGACAGCCGCCCGCCCCCGGTCGCGCGGTGCGCCGCTGATGTCGACAATTGACAAACGAAAAATACCTATAAAACGCATAGTCTCACTGGGTCAAACCCTGCGTGCTGCTGCGTTAAACCTCATTACTCGACTTGACGATGGCCGTCGACTGGGCGCGCCGAGTCGGCACCTTCGTCGTGGCCGCGCCGATCGCCATCTACCTCCTGTGCAGCGCCGCAGGCACTGCCGTCCTCGCGACGCTCATCCAGACGGGCTGCCTCCTCGAGTTCCGCCTCAACGTCTGCCCGCCCATCCTCCTGCACATGGCGGGCAGGAAGCCGTCGGGCTCCGTACGTCGCTTGCTTCCTCGCCGCTGACCGCATACGCGTAGGCCCCGTGGCTGCATGCAGCGACACTCGCCGCGCTCGGGGCGCTCGTTGCCGGCGCTGCGACCATCGACAAGTGGACGCACGGTAAGCGATCCACGATCTCCCTCGGGTCACACGCTGGGCAGACGCCGTCGCCACGGGAGTCTACTTTGCGGTCTTCTCCATGCACCTGCTCTTTGCCAAGTTCCTTCCCGAGCCGACGCTGCACGCAGGGCTGCTCAGCCTCATCCTCGACCTCGTCGCGCTCGCCTATATCGTCCAGTACGCACGGCCATGGCACGCCGTCCTACGCTCTTTCTTCTAGCGGATTTGGCCACGCGATACTCGTGCGGCAAGCGTCGGCCACCTATGGACAAGGCCTGCAGGTACGCCCGCCGCCAGCGCCGGTGCCTACCCCGCGATCAGATCATGACCCTGGCCACTTCGTGGATCTGTGACACGGGCGCCCTCGTCGCCGGCTCTCTCTTTGGCTCGGGCAAGCTACTCGCGGCAGTTTCACCCGGCAAGACGACGGCTGGAGGCCTCGGCGGCATCGTCTTCAGCGTCGCGACCGTCCTTGGCGCCTCCCTTCTCCCTGGTTCGCGGGCCATCGCGGCGCCGACTCATTTGCCCGTAGAGGCGTACGCATGCCTTCCGCCGCTTCCACTGGCGCAGCAGGTGGTCCTTGGCGTGGCCATGGGCGTTGCTTGCATCGCCGGCGATCTCGTCGAGTCGTACCTCAAGCGCGTCGCTCAGGTGAAGGACTCGGGTGCGTTCGTGACTGGCCCGGCGTCATCGCTCACGGAGTTGCCACAGGCGTCTTCTTTCCTGGCCACGGCGGCTGCCTCGACCGGATGGACAGCCTTCTTTTCGTCGCGCCACTCATGTACTACGTGCTGACGTTCCTCGAGCGCGCTTAGGGGTCCACGAGACATGGAACGATAGAGTGACGTAAATGCAACGTGTCATTACGAGTCCATGAAGGCGCGCTGCTGCCTGCGCTTGGGCTTGGACCGGGTCGAGGTCGGCTCCTCGGGGAGCGACTGGAGCAGCGTCTCGGGGATCGGCGACGCATCCGTCGCAACCTTCTTCTTCTGGACGAACTTGAGACGCTGTTCGCGACTGCCTCCGAGGAGCGACGAGTACTTGCCGTGGCGTGGCCTACAAGGAAGCGACTATCAGAAGGGTACACATATGCGCAGGTACATGAAGATTCCACGCTCGTCCTCGGGAACGGTGAAATGCGTCGGGCGGATGAACGTTCGCTGCGTTGTCGCCTCGTACGCTTCCCTGGCATCGTCTTCTTCCTTGGCGAGCTTCGACAGCGCCAGGTCGAGGGGGTCCTTGGGTTGCCGGAGCTTCCCGATGTAGATGATGCCGAGGCACGCGACGACGACGACGATGTGCGCGCCCATCACGTGCTTCCAGAGGCCCTTGAGCCCGTAGGCAACGGCGAAGAGTAGCGCCACGTGGATGCGTCGGAGCTCTGTCATCTTGCGCGGCCGCTTGGTCTCTGCCGCTCGAGTGGCACCCGCTGTCCGGATGCATCTGGATATCTAAGAGCGGCACATGCCTCAAGTAATTCACGTGGCAGTTGCCATTTTTACCAAGCAATGTCAAGGAAATGGCATCTGCCGAATATAAATCCCTCGTGCCGAAAGCAAGACAGAGGCGGCACCTGACGGCACGGGCGGGGCGCGGCTGGCCGCCTCTGTGCAGATGGGCGACCCACCGGCGCTGCCAGTGGCGCGTTGCCGGAAGCGCCCACCACACAAGTCATCGTGACTCAACGAGAAGAACTAAATAGCTGGTTATACGCACTAGAGATCGCCCTAGCCAGGGTAGTGCGCCGACTCGATGTTGATGTATCCTTGGCGGCGACCAGCAGGCAGCCCCAAGCGCTCGCACAGCACGACGCAGCCGAAGAGAGCGAAGCCAAGGAAGACAAGCACAAGCACCTGGCGTGTCTTGGTGAAGGGGGCGGCGGCGTCGGCGGCGCCAAAGCAGTCGCAAGTCGCGGCTCCTGGGAGCGGGCAGGCGTGTGCCGGCGCGCAGCAGCAGTACTGCTCGAGCGTCTGCACGAGGCCGCAGAACTTGCCGGTGGAGCCATTGTACGCTGTCGCGCACTGGCCAGTGGTGGCGCAGCTTTTGCAGGTCGCCGACGTAGTGAGCGGGTTCTGGGCCGCCGCGACGGCGACCAGCAGCAGCAGGAGGAGGAAGCGGGGAAGTCCCATGACGCGGATTCGAAAATACCACTCGGCACCCCAGACCAGGCAACAGCTGTCGCCGGTGCTTTGTGCCCTCAACTTCAACTCCTGAAACAGATCGATCTTGCCACGACGCAGGGGCGTCGCAGGTTGCTGCCGCCGGTGCCGAGAGGCCGGCGTCGCTGGCAGGCTGCCTGATCTTGACGCGGTTTGCTACAAGGGACGTCACCGTCGTCGGAGGCACTGCAGGCCACTTCGCTTCCGTGGCTTTGCGCCGATGCAAAGCTAAGCGAGCCGCCCGAGGCCACGGTCGTCACTTGCGATACCCATGCGCGCACGCGCTTTCTTTGTCCTCGCTGGCTGCGCGACTGCGGCAGCGTCCCCGCCGCTTCCGTGGCAATCGTCGTGCCAGGTCTGTGCGCACACCGGCCGCTGCGGCGGTGCCTCGAGCCCGATAAAGTTCTGCGGCACGTGGCCCACCGGCGCCTGCTGCTGCAGTGCCAACGTCAACTGCCCCACGCCGGGCGTGCACGCAACGTGCGATTGCGGTACACCGACGCCACTGGGGCTACCCTGGATCGCCGCAGTCGTGTGCGTATTCGCAGGCCTGGTAGGCTTTCTCGCCGACTACCCCGTCGACGCCGCGTTACCGCCCGTCGCCGATGTGCTCGGCTACAACTTTTCGTGATGCCCTCCGTCGCCATATAGCTGCTAGCTGTCGTCTCGTGCGTTCGTAGTGTGTCGAGTTCCGTTGAATCCATCGTGTTTCCCTGTTACTCAACACGCCCTGGCTGGAGCCTCTCGTAGCCACTGCGGATGGGGCCGCGATGGCTACGCCTCCGCAAGCGCGGGTAGCGTGGTCGTTTGCATGAGCGCCACGCCTGCAGAGATGCCGTAGACGTCGGGCGGCGTCGCGAGGTCCGTCGGGCGCTGCCGTCCGGATGCGCAACCGCTAACCGGACGTTCTCTGCCAGAGTCAAGTCCGTCGCATTTCTGCAGTCGGCGATGGCCTCCGAGGACGACGTGACGCCGGAGCTCCTGCAGCGCCTGCAGCGCTCCTGCTCGATCCGCCGGTCGAATTCGACGCCCGAGTGCACGTGCGACGTGGTCTGCGACGGCGTAGGAAGCTTCCTGCGCGCCATCCCAACTCATCGTACGATGTAGTCCTGCATCGGCCGTCAGCAAGAGGCTCGTGAGGACAACGACGTTGGCGACAGCAGCGACGAAGAGGATGGCGATACTGCGTCTGGCGACGAGGAGGATGACGACGCCACGGCTGGCGACGAGCAGAAAAAGAGCCTAAATGCCGCCACGACCAACGCCGAAGGTATCACTCGCCAGCAAGACATCGATATGACGTGATCTAGACGCCGGTGATCAAGGCATCGATGTGGACGACTTGCCCAAAGAATTCGAGTGCAAACGCCCGGTCGCGGCGCCACTGCCGTCGCTACAAGCAGCGCCGACAGTGCCGTCCCCTGCAGAGATTCCGAAACAACGCAGCCGGTCGCACCCCCCGGCGCTCATCGAGTACCTCTGGCACGGTGAGCCTCTTGGCCTCGAGATTTGCCGGTCGCGGTCCAAGTATGGCAGCTCCCCATTCAACCAGCCGCGCTACGTCCTCCGATGGAAACACGGGCCCATCGGCATCACCTTCGGCATCGAGAAGGCTACGCGGCAGGTGTACATCAAGCGTGTGAATCGCGACGTGGGCAACGTCCACCCGGGCTTCTTGCTCGTGTTCGCTAATGGCGTCGTTGTGTCGGAGCGCAACTTTGATGCCGTCATGACGGACCTCAAGCGCAACCACGACGCCGGTCGCGAACAGACGCTCGAGTTCATTCCGCCGCCACCACCACCTATGGCCCGCCTGCTGACCGGCGACGGCCCCCTCGCGCGCGTTGGCGTCAACGCGTACTACGAGCTAATGCTCGTGGGCGACACGCGGGCGCTGTACCTGTCGCTGCCCGAGATCCAGCACGCGCTGCAGACGGCGCCTCGGCCAACGCGCCTCACCTTCTGCTTCAACCCCGCGGCGCACGACGTCCTAGCCGCGCAGATGGCGCCGCGCAAAGCGGACAAGGCTGGCGTCCAGTTCGACAACAAGGTTGTGGCAGCCGCGGCGCTCGCCGCCGTCATCTGTTTATAATACAATGTGAGCGTTTCGAGTCGGATCCGTCGCGTTCCAAAGAATTGCCTCGAACGGGGCTTTGCCATGCTTGCCACCGGCGGCGGCCGCGGGCACGCCTCCATGCCACCGGCAGGATGCGCCGACACGGCATCTGTGGAGCCTGTGGACCCCCGACGGCACTGCGCGACCGCCAACGGCGCTTCCTCTGGCCACTTGAGTGGTGCGATGACCCGGCCGATATCACCGCGTACTGTACATTTCGTTGATTTATTTGGCGCCGGCAGCTGTCTCAGCACCGGCGGCAAGCGCAAGGGCAAGCGCCATTGATCAACTCTCTGCTCATGGCCTTCACATCCCGCTGGTCAGATCCCTTGACGACGCTGCGCTGCGAAGATGACGCCGACGCCGTCGTGGCCTTCGAATGGTGCGGCGAGCCACTCGAGGTGCAGCTGGAACGCTCTCGCGCTGGGCGGTACCAGGCCGTCGAGGTGTTGTGGACGGCCGGCCGCCTCGGCCTTACGTTTGGCACGGACGCGGGCTTCGGGGCGGTTGTCGTCAAGCGTGCTACCCCAGGTGGCCTCGGCGCCTCCGCCGGCGTCCGCCCCGGGCACCAGCTTGTGGCCGCCAACGATGCCGCTGTCGACGCCGCCACCTACGACGAGACAATGCTGCTCATCAGCACTGGCGTCGAGGCCGGCCTGCCGCAACGCCTGCGCTTCCTGCCACCTCCGGCGCCCTTCATGGTGCGCTCTTTGCCCACGCACGGCGCACTGGCCGCCGCCGGCGTCTCCACGGACCACGCCCTCGCGCGAGTAAACGGCGTCGCCACGCAGTACATGAGCGTAGACGACCTCGACGCAGCGCTGCGGCAAGCGTCCAAGCCATGTGTACTTTCCTTTGTCTTCGTGGAGCGGCCACGCGCGCGGTCGCGGGCGTCGTCGCAGCCGTCGTCGCCCGCCAGCCCGCCGATGCAAACTGCCCTCCTGCTTGGCGCCATCAGTGTCGCACTCTGTACATAGCTCACGAGTTGCTACTGCTGTCGAAGTTATTCTTAAATATGAGGTCCACTACGTCCTTAAACGAGTCCGCCCTGACGAGCGTAGGTGTCGGCGTACTCGGGCTTGTACGTGGGTTTGGCTACGGCTAGCGGCGATGTAGGAGCGGCGGCGGCTGCCTTGGCCCGCCGGCGCTTGATACAGCAGAAGGCGCCGACGAGAACGGCCACGACGCCGCCACCGATGGCGACGTAGACGACCGGCGACGTCGATTTCTTGGGCGGCGACTTGCACGTGCAAGCGTCGCGCTTGGTAGGGATGGCGCAGACGCCAGCGCCGGTGGCGCAGCAGCAGGGCTGCGAGGCGCCGGCGTTGAGCCACTGGCCGCAGAACTGGCCGGGCGACCCTTGGTAGGCCTGGCCGCAGTCGTTGCTCTGGGCGCACCTCTGGCACGGGGACACAGGGGCGGTCGTCGGCGGCGCGCCAAAGACGGCCACAAGCAACACAAGCAAAGGTAGGAGCCGCGGAACCATTGCACGAGTCGAAATGATCCGGTGGGGGAAGTTCGATGGTGTAGAGGACAGCCGTCTGAGACGCAAGGGAGAGCCGGCGGGTTCCGCAACGAGAGCAGAGGTGGCCGACTGGATGCGCACGCTCCTGGAGCTGACATGATCGTTGGAGCAGTGCGTCGAGCCGCGTTTAGACCGCACCCGCCGCCACCGACGTCGCCCCGACGGATGCCTGGACGTGGCGGTCGCGCGCCGCCGGCTGCACGGCGCTACCTTATGGCGGCAACAGCTGCCCAGCTACCCGAAGTCATTGACGAGCTCTGCTGAGGGCCGACCACACCAGAGAAGGGCCGCGGTCTCTTCGGCCGAGACGAGTCCCTTGGCCGCCGACCCGACCAGCCTGCTCAACGAGATCTCGCGGTGGCGTCAGCGCAGTATCGTTCAACCCCAAGGGCAACGGGTCCTTTGGCCGACGTTGAGGGTTGTTGTGAGCCGCAGCACGACTGTTTGACAAGCCAAGGAGACCAAGTCATCGGCGGTGCACTGCGACAACATGCATTGACCAAGAGACGCAGGAATGTAGCAGGGACTGTGGCAGTGTCATCCTCGGACGTCGGCGGAACAGTCGGTCGAGACACCGTCGTTGCCAACTGGTGCTTGGCCGTTGCCAGTTGTGTTCGTGGAAGAACTTCGAGTTCTTTAAAAGCATCGAAGAGCATATTCGAATCGGCGCCATGGGAACCAGAAGGCTCGTCCTGGCGGTGCTGCTCGCCGTCCTCGGCTGTGCAGTGGCCCAGTCCAACGTGACGTTAGCCCCGATCGTGAACCAATGCCAACTCTGCGCCACTACGGGCACCTGCGGCGAGGCGTACAAGGGCCTCCCCGGCAAGTACTGTGGCCCGTGGCTTTCGGGCGGCATCAAGCAGGTGTGCTGTTGCCCAACGGCCGCCACGTGTCGCATCCCGCTCGACGCTAGCGCGTGCATCTGCGGCAGCTCCTCCAGCGGGCACTCGAACACATACAGCGCAGGCACGCCGTTCTGGGTCTGGATCGCCGTCGGCCTCGGTGCCATCTTGCTCGGCTGTGCGCTATACTACTGCTGCTGCCGCCCGGCTTACGTCGACGAAGTTGTGGTCGTTCAGCCGGGCTACGCCGGCCAACCCGGCGTTGTGTACCAGCCTGGCCCGCAGGTCGTCTACGGTCCAGGCTATGGATACGGCTATGGGGACGCTGGTGTCGGCGCCGGTTTAGCCGTCGGCGCTACAGCAGGTCTCGTCGGCGGCCTCGCTCTTGGCGCGGCCTTGGACGGTGGCCACGGCTACGGCGGTGACTACGGTGGTGGTGGCGACTACGGCGGTGGCGGTGGCTTTGCAGGCGACTTTTAATCGATCTAATGTACATAATTGTGTCCAACACCCGAGGGCAATCAAGGCACGACGCTGTGGACAGGCGTCGGACACTGGGCGCTTGGGAATTCAGTGGCTCAGCCGTTCCGCCTGCCACGGCATGGGCCACGCACCGCAAAATAATTTGCAACGGCAGCTGCCGGACGCCGGCAGTTGCCGTGCCACTGTCGGCGCCATCGGCCATTGACAAAAGAGCACTTTGCCCTTTTGTGAGTGGCAATTTGGGCAAACTGCCGGATACGGAAAGGTCATATCAAACAAAATGCCTTATTCAGTACACTGGATCAAACTCGAAGCATGGCACCGGTGCGTCGGGCTGTGGAAGTGGCTTCGTTGGGTTCGCGATGATATCTCTTAGGTATCCCAGGCAACAATGTGGCGCATCAAAGCACGTTGTCGACGATGCTATCGTAACAGAAACACATTGCTGAGGGACGTAGTGTACTTGATACGATAATTACCTTGAAATGGCTTTTGCGTATCCGGCTGGATGCCTAACTACTGTCATCTGCTTGTGAGATGCATGTCCGTGCCTTTGGCCCTCCGCGTCAACCAACGCGAGAAAGCAGATGCATGCGTCCGCTTCTGCACCCGCGAAGCCGCTACGAAGCTGAGCGTGGACGAGGCGGGCATCAGCCGCCACCGCCAGTGAACCGACGGTGGATGGAGGAGCGATCGACTTGGAGAGTTAGTTTCGTTGCGTAATGGAAGGAAATACGCAAGGAAGGATTAGGAGGAAGGCCGAAACACGAGTCAAAAGAGTGGCAGCGGTTGGCAGTGTTGGGCTGCTGCTGGAAACCGATGTGGTAAGGCTCATGGAAGGTACGTTGCGGGGCTTGCTGGAGCTGATGGGCATCGATTGGCGATAGAGGTGCGAGGGCAGCGACAGAAGCTGTGCTCGGTTAGTTTCGTAGCCTCAACAACGTGTGTACCCACATCCAACTGGCCACCACCTGGGTTGCGTTGACGCATTGCCTTCCTCAAGTACTCCAACCTTCATTTCGAGCCCTTTTCTGGTGCCTCTCCCACTTTATGTGCCTTCTAGTACTCAGCTAGGCGAATAAAAGGTGTATACGGCGGCGTTTGACGAAGGCGGCCCATTCCAAAACTTACTCGATGCTCCGCAGGTGCCTCCTCCTCTTCGCAGCCCTTGTGGCCACCACAGTCGTCGCCCAGGCGCCGGCTACTACGACGGTGCCCGTGACGCCAGCGGTGCCCGTGACGACGACCACGACGACGGTCACGACGCCCGTGCCAACCAACCCTCTCGTGCCGCTCACCACGATGTCGGGGTGCCAGAAGTGCGCCAACCAGCTCGGTTGCGAGACAGCGTACGAAGGGGTACCAGGCAAGTTCTGTGGCAAGTGGCTCTCGTACGGGGTGCCGCAAATGTGCTGCTGCTCACCTGGCGCGACTTGCGCGATTCCGACCAAGAGGGACGATTGCCGCTGCATCTACCCGACCAAGGTCAAGTCGCACTCGTCGGGCATGCCGATCTGGGCCTGGATCCTAATCGGCCTTGGCGTTGCCATCCTGGCCGGTGTCGCATGCTACTTCTGCTGCCGCAGTTCAATGATGGATGACCAGCCTGTGTACGTCCAAGAGCCTGTGTATGTCAATCAGATGGGCCAGCCCATCGGGCAGCCCGTGTACGTCAACGGTGGCTACGTCAACGGTGGCTATGTGAACGGTGGCTACGGCTACGGCGACGGCGGCATGGCCGCCGGCGTGGCTGTGGGAGCCACGGCCGGCCTCGTTGGCGGGCTCGCGATCGGTGCCGCCATGGACGCTGGACACCATGCGGCGTACGGTGGTGGCTATGGCGGCGGCGGCTACGCCAACGAAGGCGCCACCTTCGCCGGTGATTTTTAAGCTTATTTCTTAATGCCAACGTTTCCTCTTTGTCCAATGCAACCTCCTGTGCGCAGAACTTGATGGTGTATCAGGGACGCAGCCACCGCCGAACCACGACGTCTGCACCGGCGTAAGCCACCGCTTTCTGCATTGCTCGGTGTACAGTGTAATTCGTGTTGGTGTAGGGATGTTCCCCGGATCATCCATCACGATCCAGGAGATGTCTCGAAAAAGAAAAGTTAACCTTTCCACAGTGTCCACTGTGCAGTGCACAGCTACCGATGTATGCAGCTGCAAGGAGCTCGAGCGTACTCGATGCACGGCGGCACTTTGCTTGTAGCGCCGAGGCATCCGGCGCCATTCAACCGAAATGGTCAGCTGGTCGGAACCAAAATATTTGCAAATTTTGGCCGTGTCCTCGCCGGAGCGACCGCCGAAGGTCGCCGACGGTCGTAAGACAGCAGCGCGAGTGGGCCCGCGTCGAGCTCCGTTGCAGACTCGAAGGCGCAGCGCTGCGATTCAGCGAAGTCGTGTCCTCTGGTTGAAGCTGCATGAGGAGCATCCGGTTATGGGTCATTCCCCAAAACAGTACCAAATGGCTCTTTTCTAGAGGACTGTTTTGAGTCAAATGTACTTATTGGAGCGAATGCCCGTCCTAGCGTATCCGGATGGCAAAAAATTGGCCTGTCCACAGATGGTCGGTGTCCAACGGAGGCGTGTGTCACTGCCGGCGTAGGTGGCATGTCGCCGCCCATTCCGTCATCTTCCATCATCCTCGCATGAGCGCGCGCCAGCTGTTGCTCTTGCTTTGCGCCCTCGTTGCGGCCGCCATGGCGCAGACCACGCCCAACCCGCTACTGCCCGTCAACTACTGCCTGCAATGCGCCAACGGTGGCGCCTGCAGCCAAGCGTACCTCAACAGCCCCGGCAAGTACTGCGGCAAGTGGATTGGCCCCAACTTGGTCTCGCAAGTTTGCTGCTGCCCCACGGATAGCACGTGCGCGATCCCCACAAGCCTCACGGCCTGTCGCTGCAAGAAGCACGAGTCCACGCCATACTGGGTGTGGATCCTCGTCGGCCTTGGCGTCATCCTCCTCGGCATCGGGATCTACTTTTGCTGCTGTCGTCGCAACTACTACGACGAGCCCGTCATCGTCCAGGAACCGGTGTACGTCCAGCAGCCCGCGTACGTCGACCCCTCGTGCCAGCCCGTTTACGCCAACGGTATGGCTCAGCCCGTCTATGTCAACGGGGCCCAGCCCGTGTATGTCAACGGCGGCTACGGCTACGGCGGCTATGGCTACGGCGATGGCGGCCTTGCTGCCGGTGTGGCGGTCGGCGCGACTGCTGGTCTTGTCGGTGGCCTCGCAATCGGTGCTGCCATGGACGCTGGCCACGGCTACGGCGGTGGCTACGGCGGTGGCTACGGCGGCGGCTACGGCGGTGAAGGCGGTGGCGGCACGTTTGCCGGTGACTTTTAAGATAATTTAGTTCTCCATGTATTATCCACGTACCTTCTACCCAGGAGTGCCGCTTGGTGCAATTGGCGCTGCCCGCTCGCAGCTATGTGCTACTCTATCAGACGAGGCGCGCCCCGCCCAAGGAAGTTCCTCGTCCCAGACCAGGAGGGCGTTATCATTGACGTCGGATTCCGCTGCGTACGTGGCCATGCACCGTCCCCCCTGCTCACGCTAGCGCCGACGGTCCAACGTGGAAGGAGGCTCCAAGCAGCGCGGTCGCGGCTATCGTAACAGCGGCAGGCCCATGCTGTACTGAGCCGCCCACGGCAGTGCGCGCCGCACTTGGGGTGCAGTAACAGCGGCGGCGCTCGTGCCGTATCATTGTGATTTCGCCGTCGTGGATGTAGATGCACCATTGATTGACGAAGGACTGACGGCGTCCCACGCTTCAACCATGTACGGTACCGTCCTCGCTCCGATCGTACCCGAAGGTCCTCCTTTACACCGCTATCTCGGCGTCTGCAACCGGCGTAATGCCGCCGTCTCCGACGCCTCTGCTGCGGTAACGCCCCCAGCATGTACGTAGCGCGATCGTCAGCGCATCTACGGCGACGTGCGGCCGAAGGCACCGCGCAGGCCGCCGCCTCCAACGCCGCAGCTGCCGCGAGAGCGTGCAAGGACTGCGTGTCGCAACTCGGTCCCTGACATCAATCCGTGCAGGATCGCTCCGTGCAAGTTGCCAGCCATCTGCGCCTCAATCTTTGCCCTTTTGAGGCGCCGCCAAATAGTGTCGCTGGCCGCCCATCACATCTCACAAGCGAGGTGCCAAGTCCACTCCCAGGCGACGACGTTCGTGTAAAGAAGAGCTCGTTGCACTGGTTGTTCTTTGCGAGAGTTGCGAAAGGCCTCGAAGATTAGTTCGGGTGCGCTGCACTGGAACGTTGTATGCGCGCTGTGACTGCGCGAGACTTGCACGAGCGCAAGTTGCAAATTTTGAGCGTGGCTCCTTTTTTTTCCGCTTTTTTCTGTTTTTGCTGTTTCCACGTTGGATCGACGTTGGGCGCGTAAGACAAGGCGCCGGCGCCCGACGGAGCTCGATAGGTGGCGCATCTCCGAGTCGAGATCGTCGCCCGCGCATCAAACTCACTGAATCGCTCGTGCAACCATGCAGTCCGACCAACACTATTACCGTACGTATGTCGTACAATACATGAATAGTGTTATTACGGAATGTGTGTACACGGAAATAGTGTGAAAATAAGACGACAGTGCGCACCTGAGCTTGGGAATTACGATGTTTTCCACCTGGATGTGGGCATCGTACAGTGGTCTGTAGATAAAAATTCGTGCGGTACATTGGAGAAATGTATGGCGAATTGAAACGTGGAAAAAACGATTGTCCCAAGCCAAAAGATACAACCCAGGTGGCATCATATTGCAATTTTCCCGGCCATGCGCAAGTGCAGCCCGACCCTCCTGCTCGTTCTCGCGGCCTTCCTCGCCGCCTTCGTCAGCGCCCAGACGCCGGCGCCCGCCCCGGGCACCTTCACCATGCCGCCGGACAACTGCATCGGCTGCTTGAACGGCAACGCCGCCTCCTGCAAGGTCGCCTACCACAACATGCCCGGCCAGGTGTGCGGGAACTGGGCGTCGGCCGCCGGCAAGATGCCCTGCTGCTGCGCCGCTGGTGACGTGTCCATTTGCCGCGCCATGCTGAAGCAGACCAAGGAGTGCCTGTGCAGCAACGCCTTGCCGCCCGCCCCCGAAAAGAAGAAGACGCCGTTCTGGGTGTGGATCCTTGTCGCCATCGGTGCCATTCTCATCGGTATCGCCATCTACTGGTTCTGCTGCCGCCCGAGCGACGACGAAGTGGTGATTGTCGAGACCCAGCAGCCGGT
>JNBR01000515.1:40739-63249 GCA_002081595.1 Achlya hypogyna
CAGCAGCCGGTCGTGTACGGCCAGCAGCCCGTCTATGGCTACCAGCAGCCCGTTACCGTCGTGCACGAGCATGACAACGGCATGGGCGTCGCTGCCGGCGTCGCCATCGGTGCCACGGCTGGTCTCGTCGGTGGCCTCGCACTCGGAGCAGCCCTTGACGGCGGCGACCACGGCTACAGCGGTGGTGGCGGCGGCTACGGCGGTGGCATGGACGACACCTTCGCCGGTGACTTCTAAGCTTCTGCCCTATCCTAATAACTTTAACCCATTTGAGCGTGAGATTCGTCCGTGTTCGTTCATGCAGCTGCGGTGTAATGGGTGCTGACAACATGCTGCCACCGACGCTCAGTCCGCAGCCACCTGCTAATGACGATTCCGTCAACCCTAGTTTAGCTACTGTGGTATAAAGTGAACGGATCTCTTATTAGGGTACGACGCTTCGGCTTGCGGCCATCACCGTCGTCGCTAACATTGCATCGGTTAAGCAATCGAACTCAGAACTCAGTCCGCTGAGTCCGCTCTCAAGGTTGCCTACGAAGCCACCTGCCACCGACGCCGCGTACAGTAGTGTTCATAACCCGGCCGACAGACAGTACAAGTCATTCGTAGTTCCCGGGCATCCAGGTTGCGAGTAAAAGCCCATGGAAGTATCAGCACCTATCTGCGGCAGCGTTTACATGACAAACAGCCAAGCATCTCGGTGGGTGGTCGCCGTGGCAGCCGAGCAGTGGAGGGCACTGACAGCTTGTGGCTGCAGCAGCTATCGACTAGCGACTTCTGCCGGCAGAACGAACCCAGGGAATACTGTGAGCCGAGGCTTCAAACCAGGAGCATAAGAGGGCGCAAGGAGGCGGTTGGTGCTTTGGAAGGCTGCCTCAGCGTGGTCCTCGTGGTTGCGGCCCGCCTCGAGGCCAGCGACTTTGCTTATTGTTCGCATTTCGAAACGGTGGCGACGGTAACGGAAGATTCCATTTCTGAACGCGAGTGGGCGCTCCAATGTCGCGGCTGGTGCTGCTGCTGCTCTTGCTGCTGGCCATGGCTGTGCACGGCCAAACGACTGTGGACCAGTGCCAAGTGTGCGCGTCAACAGGCCAGTGCTCTGCCGCGTACAAAGGCCTGCCGGGTAAGTACTGCGGGCCGTGGCTCTCAAGCGGCGTCAAGCAAGTATGCTGCTGCCCCACGGGCGCCGTTTGCGCCATTCCACTGCAGGCCAATGCGTGTCTGTGCAAGGCACCGGCACCAACGGCGGCGCCCGCGTCTGAGAAGAAGACGCCTTTCTGGGTCTGGATCCTCGTCGCCTTCGGCGCCGTCGCCATCGGCGTCGGGCTCTATTTTTGTTGCTGCAGTGCGGGCAACAACACCACCAACGACGGCTACGTGGCCGCAAACCAGCCCGTGTATGTGCAACAGCCTGTCTACGCCTCGCAGCCCGTGTACGCGACCCAACAACCGATGTACATGGCGCCCCAGCAGGTGTACGTAGATCGTGGTCCCGGAGTCGGCACTGGCATGGCCATTGGAGCGGCCGCAGGCTTGATCGGCGGCATCGCCATCGGTGAAGCCCTGAGCGACCACAACGATGGGGGATATGGCGGCGGCTACGGCGGCGGCGGCTACGACGGTGGCGACTACGGCGGCGGTGGCACCTTCGGCGGCGACTTCTAGAGCTGCAACTTCCGAGGTTCCTCTTAGTGTTAACGCCAACATACATACACCTTCAACCAAGTCTTTTGCTTTGCGGCTCGCACTAAGATCATGTCCTGCGGGCCGGGCCTTCAAGCTACGAAGTGGCATCTGCGACGCCGCCTTGTACCGTAACCTTCCATCGAACGTTGTTTAACCACGGAATACATCGTCGAAGAACAGTTGCTGGTGCGCTGTTGAGGCATGACGACGAGCCGCGCCCGTGTTGTCGGCTGCTGCTTGTTCACAGCGCTGGCGGCAGCGCATGGCTGTGACCGATGCGCCCACCAAGGCGACTGCGGTGGCTACGCCTACTGCGGCCCCGTGCTCGGAGTGCCGTGCTGCTGCCCTACGTCGAGCGTCTGTGTTCCGTCGGCGACAGAGTGTATTTGCGCCCCGCAGCGCTCGCTCCTGCGCTTGTCGTCGGACGACCCGTCCTGCATCGCGCTCGTTGTCGTCGTGTTTTTCGTCGGCCTCTTCCTCGTGCTTCCTCTAATGTGTACGCTGTTTTGCTACTGCTACGAGCCCTCGCGAACGACCACAAGCAAGTTGCACTCCAACCCGTACGAACCTCCCGCGATCGACGACGTGCTGGCCGCAACTCCGCCTAAGCATCTGGCGGGCACCGCTCGTAACTCAGCCCAACCTTGACTTGTGACCTTGCCCGTGCAGTCGTCTTGGTGCTCTTTGGAGGCCGCAATAGGGGCTTCGTAGGAGCGCTCAGACTAGCGATAACGTAGCAGTGCCGGGTTGCTTCGAGCAGTGCATGGGTCTGGCTGAGCTTGGTGCGAGATGTGCATGCGTCTGGGTGGGCTGGCCACGAGCCAAGTTACCTTCAAGACAAAGGCGCTGGCCCGAGCTTCGACGCCCCACTTGATAGCCCTGGCAGGCGCCAGCGCAACACCGGCGACGACAGCCCGTAGCGCTCGGCGGCTGGTCATCGAGAAGCCCCTTGCCTCTTACCATCTCTAGGGCATGCTATTTATTTTCCCATTGTACTGTATTTTTGTATGGATATTTTTACTTTCTATAAATACCCGGATTCGGAATTTTGGCTCAGAGCAAGATCGCAGATGGCAGGCGCAGGTTCGCGGTCGCTTCCGTACATGCCTTCGGACGCGCGACCGCTGCACAACGGCACGACCGGCGACGGACCACGGCCAGCCATCGACGTCATAGCCACCTACATGAACTCGTCGGACAACCGGCTGAACATGAATGGTGGCGACGCGACCCCGGCAGTTGACCTTGCCAAGCGGCCGAGTTCGACGGTGCAGAGTCGCGACAGCAGTGCTGAGTGGGGGTGGTTCCACGACATTGACAGCAGTGTCGAGAGCATGGGCGACAACTCGATTTCTGGCGCGCTGCGACGAAGGTGCAACGAGTCTTCCGGCGGGCGCATCATCCACGACGAGCAAACGAGCCTTAGTCGCGTCACAGCGCTCAAAACGTTCCCAAACGCTGACGGCAAGGTGCTAACGGCAGCGGTCACGATCCCCAAGTTTCGCATCGTGCAGTCGCGCGCCGGCGGTGACCGCCACGCCGAGTACCTCGTGACTTTCAAGCTTGGGCGCGAGTACCACACCGACTGGCGGCGGTACTCGCAGTTCGAAGCCATCGTCAAGACGCTCGACATGACCGTCTACCCACGCGCCAGCATCGCGTGGCGCGCCGTGGACAACCGCTGGTTCAACCGCCTCGAACCAAGCTACCTTCATCGCAAGTGCATCGCGCTCGAGGTGTTTCTGCGCGACCTCATGTACGAACTGCTTTCGCCCAACGTGTTTATCGAGTTTCTCGGCTGCAAGGTCAACTCGCGGCCGGTGGATGCCACGGCGCTCCGGCCAGCAGCGCAGCTGCCCAAGGAGCTCCGCCCACCACAGCCGCAAGAAGAGCGGGAGCTGTTTGAGAAGCTCTGGGCCGACAACTTCAAGCGCTCCGCCGTCAACTACGCGACGTCCGTCGTAGAAGGCTAGCGTTCTAGTACACGCCCTATTTAGTCGGATTGCACTGCCATGCGATACCTTGCACCTCGCGGTAAGGCCTGCACCAGAGGCACGAAGGGGCATGGGTGGCGGACGCGTCGAGGAATCTGGCGCTGGCACAGGCTCCAGAGGCACTTCGTTCTTAGTGTCCTGGCCCACGGCAGTGGTGTCGACGCGAGAACGTGTCACCGTGGCCGCGGCTACTTGGCTTCATAGCAAGGATGCATCAGGTGCCGGAGGAAGCTTGAAGTTGGGTACCTTTGGGAGCGCATCCTCTTTGGCTTGCGGCGTGGGACCACGGCGTTGCGCTCTGGCCACGCATGTTCCGAGCGAGCTGCTGAATTCTGTCCTTGTGCCAACTCCTTCGGCGGGCCAAGACAGCAGTGGCGTGCGACGACGGGTGCTGTGGATGCGGCGCGGGCAGCTGCAGGTTACTCACGGGCGGGTGTCAAGGACGTCCACTGTGGCACAGCCTGGGTCCACATCGACCCGCGGCCACATCGTGCCACATCGCGGGTCGCGATCTTCCTCCCAGCACCTGCGCCTGGAACGAGCTGCAAGGCCATTGGCTGAAACTCCTCCCAATTTCTGATTGGTCAATCGTCGATTGTAATGATTTTATTCTTCTGTTCAATTCAAGCTTAATGATTGTATGCACATGCTTGAAAGAGATTAAAATAGTCCTTGAGCCGACAGTGCCAGTGGCCAGGTCAGTTTGGAATTGGCGGCAATGGCTCCGTGGTGTCCCCGCCTCCTTGCCGGGCTTGTCGTTGTCGCCGCCGCCGACCGCTACGACGCCGACGGCCCCACACCGCCGCTGCAGGCTTCGGTGCTTGGGCTGCCCGTGTGGGCGTGGATCCTCCTCGGCTGCGCGCTGCTGGCCCTCGCCGGCTACGGCCTCTTCAAGCACCTTGACAAGAAAGGGACAGCCGATGAGCTCCCGACCGTGTACGTTGCGGCCGAGACGGCCAAGGCCACGCCCTTCAAAGTGCTGGCGGACACAACGCCCGTGCCCATGGCTCGCCCAGTGCAAGCCGTCGTATAGTTGCCGACACCCCAATCTATTTATTCACTGCAAGCTTTCTTCTCTACGCGATGTAGGCCTTGTGTTCTACTGCGCAGAAACAGGTGCCGAGAGGTGTTGGTGAATAGCTATGGCCTGCGACAGGTGCTGACGGGCGTGGCAGGAAGGGGTTTGCTAGCGCGTACATAACGTGCTGTTGGCTACTTTCACGCGTCGTCGGCGTACCACGGTCGATCTGCATGCAGTCGCCATTTGATTGCGTTCGCTGCTGCGGGTACATGTGCTGACCAAGGCGGCGCCTACGTAGTCTCAAGTGCGGCTACAATCTAGAACTTCTTATACATCTTATTGCGTTCATATCAGGCCCCGATGGCGGCCTTGGTGTACTCGGGCACAAGGGCCGGCAGCCGCATCTTGCTTTCGAGGAAGCGAAGTTTCCTCTGTTGCATCGGCATCTCGTCCTCCTCCTCGTCATCGACCTCGTCATCGAGGAGGCGTCGCGCCGCCTCCAGCGTCACCAACAGCGCTCGCGTGCGCAGGCGGTCGTCGATGGTCAGCCGGTAGACGCCTCTCTGCAGCTGCTGCTCGGTGCTCAGCAGCACGCTGCGCGCCGTGTCGCGCATCGACTCCGTCGTCCATCGGTGGGCCATGGCCAAGGCTCGGGCAGCGCTAATCCGGTGGCGCTGGTGCAGCGTGGCGGAGTCATCGGCACCATCGTCGGTGACGCGGTGGGGACGCGCGATGGTGGCGGCGGCGCGGTAGTGACCCGAGGCGCCCGTTGCCGTCTCCGTGAACTGGACAACGCTAGACAAGAGGCGCTGGAGCAGCTTGGCGTCATCGTGCTCAAGCAGCTCCACCTGAACGAGGACGTCGTGGTCGTCGCCTGCGCCCATCGGTGGCAGGTGCACGACGTATTCTGTGTACTTGAACACGTGATAATACGAGTGGTGCGTCTCCATTTCGAGCCATACGCTGGGCCCACCCGTCACGGTGAGGCGGATATCGCGCACGGCGGCGGTGGCGCGGACGTGGCAATTGACAAAGACGACCCCGTCGGAACGGGCGGCGAGCTGTTTCTGCGTGGCATACGCCTCAAGCTCGACTGGTGGCGGCATGGGCAGAGCTGGAATGAGCAACGGTCGTCTCGAATAGCGATGCAACCATCACTCGCCCAAGCCACAAGATACTCACGCCCGTGCTGCTGGTCATTTGCAGACCGTGCGCAGTCGCAGGTCATGAGCCCATGCCGGCCGAAAGGTATGGCTTAGCGTTCCAGCATGGCGGCCCAAGCCTCAATGCTCGCTTGTCGTAGCTGCAGGGCTCCTCATCCAGTGACATGCACGACGATTTCTGCAGCATGCGACGACTTCTGGAGTGGATGGCACGTGCAATAGCTTGCATTCCTGCGCAAGGACACCAGCGGGCGTGGCGCTGTACCTGAGCCGTCAGCACCAAGCTGAGAGAACCCTCAGCCATACCTGCAGCTCGCGTGATCGAGAGCACTTCGCCATGGTTAACCTGGAGGACGAGGAAGCCTGCCTTCGCCGTGAATGCTGTCACCGGGCAAAGTTGCTGCCGACTTGAAAGCCCTGGAGTGCTGGATCCGGCAAACATCCTCATGGCTTCGTTGGCGGCGTGGAATCTCCCATGTTAGACACCTCTATGAATGGATAGTATGCATCGCTGAGAGTACACGCCTGCGAGTTGAAGTTCTGAGGTCGGGTCAATGGAGGAAGCGCGGCTCGACGGGCTCCTGTCGTTGCTGACAGGTAGGAGTTGGCTAGGTCGCCAGCACACAACAACGATGCCGTGTAGAAGGGTGTTCCATGGCCATTCGCTTACAGGCCGCAGAGGAAATCGCGCGTCTCACAACGGCGGCCAATCTGCCGTACCTCCTCGTCAAAGTTCGCCGGGACTCGCGCGGGCTTGCCCTCATGCTTCACAACTAGTTGCGCCCGCTGCTCCGTGACGACGAGTGGGATAGCCGCGTGGCGAGTGCGCAGACCGTGGGGCTCATCGCGGCGCTGCCCTGGGTCCGGTCGGCGTGGCTGCCTGCGTGCGCCGATATCGGTAAGTTGGCCGCGTCTCCTGTCAGCGCAGACGTCGACTCAGTAGCTCGCGGCGACGCCATACTGCGTCTTGATGACCTCGACGTCGACCACCTACTCGCACACGCCGCGCCGCTCTTGCGCAGCGGCGGCGAGGTCGGTCCTTAACTCTGGCCGCCTGCCGACCCCAGTATCTAGGAGTACGACTACACCGTGGAGTTTGCAACCGTAGAGGAGCAACAGGCGCACTTGGCCCTACAGCGTCGACGCCTCTGGGGGCGCTTGCGCAGGTCCATCGGCACCGACGTCCCAGCCATCGCCCTCGAGAGTACGTCGCCACGGCCAACCGCGCTCACAGCGCCGTAGGCACACGGGCAAACACGAGCCACGTTGTGTCAGACGCTGACCTCGTGGCATCAGCGCCGCCCGTCATCTGCCGGACGCCGACCGCCGCGCTCTTCAGCACCGCCTTCTCGGCGGCCAGCAGCGCGCGCACCAGCTTCGCTGGGTTCCCACTGCTCGTACTCGACTGCCTCGAGGCCGTCTTTGACGCACGCTGGGAAGTTCGCCATGGCGCCGCTCACGTACTTCGCGACCTCTTTGCCACCACCGACGCCAACGACGCCACCGAGGCCACCGACGCCTGGCTCGAAGAGGTGCTTGCGAGGGGCTTGGGCGTGCTCGCGCTCGAGGCGTGGGTCGACTACGCCGCCGATGGCGCCGTGGCACCCGTGCGGGAGCTCGTGGCGCAGTTGGTGGGGCGGCTCCTGCGCCGACAGCCGGCGCACGTTGCGCGGGTGGTGCCGTTGCTACGGGCGGCGTCGTGGCACGCTGCACACGGCGGCCTCCTGGCGCTGTATTACTGTGGCGCCGCCGCGCTGCCAGTCGACGTCTACGCCGCTGTCGCCGATTGTGTCACCGCGCGGAGCGAAGAGGAAGTGCACGCGATCGCGGCCCACGTGCTCGCGTCGGCGGCGGCAGCGCCGTTCGTTTCCCGCTGCGTACACCGCCTCTGGCAGCTTCTCGATGACAAGCAGCAGTCGCTCGTAGATGCGGCGCCGGGACCGCTGCTGCGCTGCCTGCAGGTGCACCGGGCGCTCTGGCCACCCGAGCTCCCGCGGCAGCTGCACCTTGTTCTTGCGTACACACGCCATGCGATGGCAACGGTGCGGACCACGGCGCAGGCTTGTCTCGCCACGCTTGTCGCCGAGCCGCTGGGCGCTGCCTTGGCAGCCCGCGCTGCGCAGTGGGGCTGGTTTGTCCTCGTCACGGCTGAGGCGACGGACGTCGATGCCGCACTCACGACGTGGCAGGCGCTGTGGGCTGCCCAGGGCGGTGTGATTGACACTGCCGTCGTGGCCGACGAGCTCGTACCGCTGTGGCTGCGCACGCTGTGGGCCGTGTCCGAACCCACGTGGCCGCTGCCAACGCCGGGGGGGGCGTTGGTGGTGCCTGTGACCCCGCGGCGCTTGCCGCTAGCTACAACGCTGGTCCTCTGCTCTGCAGTGGGCACCGTCGCCAACGCACTGCCACCGGAGGTGCGCGCGACTGTGCTGTTCCCACCGCTGACGACGCTGCTTGAGAGCGATCGCGGCCAACTGCAGCTCAGTGGGTTGTGGATCTTCGGCCATCTCCACGACGTCCCGGCCGCCGGCCTCGCATTTGCCACGGACGCTCTTGCCCGCCCACGCCGCGGCTTCTTCGCCGAGCAAGCCGCAGACGCGGCCAAGCTACGACGCCTGCACAGCCGCCTCCTCGCTCTGTTCGCGGCGGCGTCACCACTCGCACCGCCGGACGACTGGGGCGTCGACACGGCGCTGGCGTTGGCGACGGCCGCCGGTGCACTCCCGTTTGACACGCTTGCGCAGCCCGAGCCGTACACGACGGCCCAGTTCCTGCGCCAAGACATCTTTGCCCTTGAAGAGCGCCTGCGCACGGGTTTTATCGCCCTCGGGCGACGCATCCGCGCTGCCGCCGCTTCCGTCGTCTACGCCGGGCGCCGTTGGACCAAGCCCGGCCTCCTGCTGCGCCCATGGATGGACTGCCTCAAGGAGGAGGAGGCACCGGAGCTCCGCGCCGTCGTGGTGTCGGCACTGGCGGCGTTCGTCGCGGCGCACCGCTCGGCCCACACCGCCGCGTGCGCAAAAGTCGTCAACAACTTGATCAACTCTGTGGTCGCCGTCGACCCGTCGACGCCCGTGACGCTCGAGCCCGCGACGCCGACAACGCCACTTGACGTGCGCATCGCAGGTGCCCGCACCGCGCTCGCGCAGCTGCTGCCCTTGGCTACGACCGACATTGCCGAGCGTGTAGCCTCGGAGCTTGCGGCGCCGCCTGCCACCGACGCGCGACTGCAAGGCCTGTGCCGACTGCTGCACTTGATCGTGCCCGCCGATGCCCATACGCTGCCGACGCTCTGCGCCTGGAGCCGGCGACCGTGGGCGCCGGCGTCGCATGCGCTGCTGGCCGCCGTGCTCGCCGCTGCCGCCCCCGACGCGCTGCCTAACGTTCTCGACCACGTGCTGCCGCCCGGCGCACCGGACGCCACACTGGCACTTCTGGCGGCGATGGCAGCGACGCCCGAGCGCTGCCTTCTGCACCTGCCACGTCTCGTGGCCGCCGCGCTGCGTGTGCTGTGCAACGACGCCGCCGCCGCACGCCCGGCGGCTGCGGTGCTGGCCACACTCGTGCCGTTGCTGCCGTTGCTGCCTCCCGCAACGGAACCGGCGCAGATGTTCCTGGCCAACCTCCTGCGGGGCACTCCGCCGCCCGTGGACTTGCCCGCCGTCGGCGTTGCCTGGCGGCCGTACCAGGTGCACGGCATCCGGTGGCTCGTTTTCCTTGCGAACCACGGTCTGCACGCTGTGCTGGCTGACGACATGGGCCTCGGAAAGACGCTGCAGGTGCTGGCGGCCGTTGCCATCGTCACTGCAGCGGCGCAGCGACGCCTACTGGTGGTGGCGCCACCGGTGGTGCTCGAGCACTGGAAGCGCGAGGCAGTTCGCGTCTTGGGCGATAGCGTCACCGTCGTTGTGTCCACTGGGCCGGCAGCCACGCGAACGGCGCTGCGCCGACGCCACATGGCTGCGGGAGCGTGGCGCGATCAGACGCTCGTGCTCACGACGTATGCGTACCTCCAGCGCGACATCGACCACTTTGCAGCGACGACCTTTGACTACTGTGTCGCCGACGAGGCCCATCTCGTTCGCAACCTCCAAAGCCAGCATGCCGTCGCTCTGCGGCAGGTGCGGGCGACCCATCGTGTCGCGCTCACGGGCACACCGCTGCAAAACAGCGTTGCTGATCTCTTCGCACTCTTCGAGTTTGTGCTGCCGGGGTATCTCGGACCGTGGGGTGACTTTCGCGCGACAACGTTGGCGCCGATCCAGGCAGCCAAGAGCGACGCCGCGACCAAGGCGCAAAAGGTATGTTGGGCCGCCCAACCAACGCTTAGCGGCAAGTAGGAGGCAGGGGCCGTGGCACTTGCTCGGCTGCATGCGCGCGTCCAGCCGTTCGTGTTGCGTCGAACCAAGGAGCACGTGCTCGCGGAGCTGCCACCCAAGATCATCACGGACGTCGTGTGCGAGCTCCCACCAGCGCAGAAGGCAGCGTACGACGCCTGCGCCAGCCGCGGCGCGCCCGGCCTTCACCAGTTGAGCGAGCTGCAGAAGCTGTGCGTGCACCCGGCGCTCGTTGGTGGTGACGACACTGAGCTCTCGGGTAAGTTTCTCGCGCTCAAAGAGCTGCTGGACACGCACGCCGAGGCGGGCCACCGCTTCCTCGTGTTCTGTCACCTGCAGGCGACGCTGGACCTCTTAGCGACGACGTTGCGCGCACACTGCTCGGCCCTGGCTTTCGAGCGGCTTGATGGCAGTGTGCCCACAAACCAGCGGTAGCCCTAACCCTAAGCCCCTAACCCTAGCTGAGAGAGCGTAGGCAGTCGATTGTGGACCGCTTTAACAGCGACGTCCAGGTGCAGGTGCTGCTACTGACGACGGCCGTCGGCGGGCTCGGGCTCACACTCACGGGCGCCGACACCGTCGTTTTTATGGAACACTCATGGAACCCATTCGTGGATTTACAAGCGATGGACCGAGCGCACCGTTTGGGCCAGACGCGGACCGTGACGGTGTACCGGCTCCTGGCTAAGGACACGGTGGAAGAGGCCGTCATGTCGTGTCAGCGCTTCAAGACGGCCATGGCCGCTGCCGTCGTGGGCGCGGATGGCGCTGCCGGGACCGGAAGCCTCGCGCCGCCGCCGACAGCGCCTCGCCCCGCCAAGAGATCCAAGGGCCTCGACGCACTGCTCGAAGAGATGGGCGAACTCTGGGACGACGCGCAGTACGCGACTCTCGAACGCACCTACGCCGCGCCGTAGCCATTGCCACTTCAGGAAGCGCCATGCGCTGCAATACATTGGTTATTCTTTGAGTTGATTGTGGCTAGTCTCGGCAAAGTTGGCGGGGTCGTCGGCAGCGTCTCGACGGGCATCTTTGCATTGCGAACCCTCAGTCATGGTAGCGTTGCATCCCGCGGAACCTCTCCAGAAGATGCATGACGTCGCTATCTCCCTTCGATGTCGATGGAAGTATGACATTGTGGCGCCTCCCAGACACGAATTGTGGCCGGCGTTGTCGAGGTGCATGGCAGCTTCTACTTCGACATTGTCATCGGCGAGGGTACCGACGCTAACTACACCAAACCACTTGCACTACCAAGTTACAGCCAGCCACCACAAAAACGATTCCGCATCGGAGTCAACCGCGACTGCCGCTAAGTTAAGCTTCCCCACTGTGCCTTCTTCACCAGGCTCAATCCCCGGGCACTTCCAGCAAACAGCGGTAAGGTGCCAAGAGTATCCCATTTGAGCCAAACGTCGCTACTACTTTGATGACTCCAAAAGTCAACCGCCGCCAACAAAGGGCGGGAAGTTACTTGTTACGGCCGGGTCCTGGGGCGCCGTTACTCGTCGTCGTCAGCGTCGAAGTCGTCGCCGGGCTGTCCGTCGATGAGGTTTTCCACATCGAGCTGCAGGATGTCTGCGTCGCAGCCCTAACGCACGCCTGAGCCCGCCGTCATGGATCCACCGTACGAGGAGCGACGCAACGTTGGGGAAGGTGCGCCCGAGGTCGCCGTGCACAAACTCCTTGACGTACGTTCCCGCGGACGTGGTGAGGCGTAGCAGCATGTAGTGGTCGTTGAGCACTTCGACGCGGGCGTCGTGGATCACTTTTGGCCGCGTGAGGAGAGTTCGCCGGTGCAGAACGCGGACCGGCGTCTTCTGCGCCACCTTTAGGTCCACGATCCCGTTGAGCGTCGCGACGCGTGCCGGGGTCAGCACGCCCGAGGTCCACACGACGCAGCTAGGCGAGTGAGGGCTGCGCTCTCGAGGACAGGCCTACCAGTAGGTCTTGCGCTTGGAGTCGGCGCCCGACTGCAGGGCGGCAAATCCCTCCTAGTGGGGGCCTCAGTTAGCCGCGGCGGGCTTGACGAACGGACCTTGGTGGCGCCTGTGAGCTCCCGAACCTCGACGACATCGAGGTTGGCGGCGTTGACGCGGTTCTGGACGGTGGCAAAGGCTTCAGGCGATAGCGTCGCCACCTTGGCGTCTAGAGAAGGAGGAACGTGGGCCAGATGCGCCACCGGTGGACGCACCAAGAAGCTCAAGGATAAACGGGCGGCCATTGCCGAGCATGCGCACGTCTACATCCTCACGGCCGGCGGTGTGGAACTTATACGACTTGGCGCGGAATTCGGGTGCGATCACGTCGCCGATGGCCTCCTCGACACTCGAGTCGCCCATACGTTCGCCGTCGAGGACCCTAAGCGCTGTTGCGGCCAATGCCTGCCCAGCAAAGAGTATACCACGGCGTCTGGCTTAAGCCGCGCTGGTACTTAAGGTAGCGCCCTGCAACGTACACGGGCGAGCGCTCGACCGTGACGACTAGTGTCGCCGGGGACTGCACGGCTGTGGGCGGACTCGGAATGGCCGCCGGGAGGCTGCGCAGGCCGCTGAGCGCGCGGGAGACGGCGCCAAAGCCATCGATGTCGAGCTTGCGCTTCTTGTTTTGCATGATCGTGTCCTATGACCGCGAGATTGCACTTGAGATTGCCGTTGCGAGGACTTACGCGAAGGGTTGGGAGCAGCATGGCTTCCGACTCGGAGAGCGGGTGCGTGAAGTGCACATGGACGCTGACATCGCTCGCAGCGTTGTAGGTTGCGCCGCCGAGGCTCGCGGCGAAGATAGGTGTGATGCACCACTACGCAGCGTGAGATGGCGCGGCAAGGCCGCCCGGACCTTGAGAACTTCTTTCAGGTCCACAGGCGTAAGCTTGGCCTGTACAAAGTGCAGCATGGCATACTGGCGAATGAGCACGGAGCTTGGGATCTTGGTCGCGATCACGAACGACGGCGTCGTGTACCCCGCCTCGGCCAGCGTCGCTGTGACCGCTTCGCGCCCGGCAGGCGCGAGTAGCACGTCGAAGACGTTGAGGCAGCACGTGCAGATAGGCGCCGATGGTGTCACGGCTTGTGCGTGCTGTGCACCGTACGCGGCCCACGTGGCCTCGAGCTCTGACGACGGGAGCCTGGGAAGACCAATAAGTTCGCATCCCAAGTCACAGGATGACTACAGGTATAGCGCCTCGTCGCAGAGACCGGCGAAGCGGAGGCAGCAGCGGATGCACAGACCGGCGCCGTGGGCGCGAAAGAGCGCGGGGACCACCGTTGCATCTGTCGGAAGCGCAGCAAGGAGGGCAGCGGATGTCATGGGCGAGCTGTTTGGATTGGCCTTGTGCCAATCAGCCGAAAGCCGCACCACTTTCGAAAAAGCGCACCCAATCCACCGTAGCCAATCAGAGGCCGTGCTGACGATCTTGAGCGAAGAGTCGTCTTCCTGTGTCGCACTAGGTGGTTTTATCGACGGCGATGACAGTATGAGCATAGAAGCACCAACGGAGCCTGCGCATCGGCGCGCTACTTCGTAGCCGTAGCTTTGGTCTCTTATGTGCACAGCTCTACGTTGTGGATTTTCCACCTCTACTGCGCCATCTCAAGCTCCAAGTCGGCGATTTCGCGCGCCGTCACGATGTGCTACTTGCTGTAGCGGCGCCACTTGACGCGGACCCTGAGCATGGGTGGACCATGGGTACGCCAAAATCGGACACTCTTGTGGAGCAACTATGCGGAAGAATTTTAAAATGAAAATTCAATCTGTCAGCACGAACCAAAGACTTGCGTCGTCGTCACGTCGCTTCAGTGGGCGTGCTCGTCGACCATACGTTTTGATGGTGCGGGGCGACCTTTTGTGGGCCTTGCTTCGGTTGTGTTGATGAACGGGAAGGCAAGGGCCGAAAAGAGCGATGATTGCCCATCACAGCATGGTTGGTGGCAATGGGGGAAATCCCAAGTGAATTTAAAACTGATGACAGTCCGACAAGCCAAGGGTCATGCACACGTCCGTCCATGGTTGCGGCTGCCAGCAACGCATGGTGGTTGATTCCTTCATGCACTGACAGCACTGGAATCGTTAAAATTTCTTTTGGGTCAAGTCCTAGCGATAGGGAGATTCCCAATTTTCATCTTTAATTTGAAAAAGTCAGATTTGGACAATGGGCAATAATTCGAATCTGCGTCAACGGTAAGATACGAATCTGCCATGGCTCTGCAAAGAGTCGTCGCCGCCGCCCGAGTCTTGCTGCTCATGCTCTTGACGAGCCTTTTCATGTATGGAGCGCTCCCTTTCGCAGCTTTGAGGAAGCATGTGTAGGCGCGGCGCCGTTCTCATGGCCACGGGTGTCCTTGAGCCCTTTTTCATGATACCCATTGCCTGCATGAGCGTTGCATACGGCATGCGAGTGTGCCTGCCCGTCGCTTGCCAAGCCATCGTCGATGTCTACAAGACTGACTCGTACCGCCCGTCCGTAGTAGTTTCTGTCTAGCCCACCGCTGCCTGCCCTTAACTTGATTTATCACATCCCAGTCATGTCAGTACCACCATACAGTACTTGCCGCAGCAGACAGCAGCACCGGAGTCCAAACTGGACCTGACCTTTAGGTGAAGTCGCATCGACCCAAAATGGATGGACTTGCGCCCAAAACGGGCAAACGTAGTTGTCGGTCGAGGTGTGTTTATCGATGATCCATTCCTCCGTGCTTGTATTTATAGTTGCCGGTTCGAAGCCGACATCTTTGGCTTTCGGGCTCTTATACTCACACTTTAAGGCAGCCTTTGACATGGGTGCGACGCAAAAGCTTGCGACGCTTGCTGACACCTCTACACCGACCTCGGCAGTGCCATCGCGCCGGCACTGGCTCGTCTTGCTCATAAGTACCGCGGCTTCTTGACGTGGGGCTCAAGTTTGATTCTAGTCCCGATCGTTATCTGCGTTGTACTGCTGGTGAATAAAGAAGAACCGGGATCCTCGCCCGCTCCAACCACCCCACCGCCGCAGACGACGCTGCAACCGCCGGAGCCGGCTTACAGTACGTCGCTGCCACCGGTCGTCGGTACCCCAATGCTGCTGTTCGTGGGGGACTCGATCACGCAGCTGGCGGCAAATCCGGCGACGAGAGGCTTTCAGGCAAATCTAAGCTATGACTACATTCGGCGTGCCGACATTGCCAATCGTGGTCTCAGCGGGTGGAATACACGGTAGGCGTGGTCGGTGGCAACGGGTGACACGGGCCTAGGGGATGGCGACAAGTGCTTCCGCAGTTGCTGAACGAGTGGGTGGCCAAGCCTCCGCGCCTCGTTGTGCTCTTCCTCGGTGCCAATGATGCCGCCGTACCGGGTGACTACCTCGAGGTACCACTGGACGAGTACGGCGCCAACTTGGCGGCAATGGTCGCGGCTATGAACGCGACCTTTCTCGCGCCGGCGTTCATTCTAGTGACGCCTCCCGCATTCGACGACGCTTCGTCGTGGCCTCGGCGCAACGCGCGCACAGGTATCTATGCCCAGCGCTGCCAGGAGGTGGCAGCAAACCTCTCGGTGCCTGTGCTCGACCTCTGGACCCCATGGCAAGGCCAGCAGCAGACCATGCTCATTGACGGCCTGCACCTCTCGCCTGCTGGCAATGACTACGTGCACAGCCAACTTCTCGCACTGATTCGCAAGGACATACCAAAGCTGGCCCCAGAGGCCTTGCCGATCCAGTTTTAGACCACGCTCAAGTATTTTTTGTTAGTTGATCATATATTTGATTGCAGCGAGATGCTTCGGGTCGGAAGTACGTGCAGTCCGTGGGGGCAGGCAGCTCAAGGTTCGTGGACGCGGTGTCGTTGTAGCTCATCTCGGCGGTCTTGGGGCGTGTGGTTCCCATCGTGCCGCAGACGGTCTCGAGGACAAACCCAATCCGGCAGGCAAAGGCCACGGTGGTGTCCATGGAATCAAGCGTGTTTTGGACCTGCAGCGAAGCGTCAGGCGGTCATGCTGACGAGACGTACGAGGAGAAGCACCGAATCAAGTCCATTTCTCGCACTTAAAAATATGTGTCTGACATGTAAAGGCTCTCATCGCTCGGGTCGAGGCATCGGTCCGTCGTGCAGTCCACGTCGCTTGTCGCTGTGGTTTCGTCGAAGTATGCGTCTTCCGTGTAGAACTCGACCATGTCTTCGGCTGCGAGGGAAAAATGATACATTGTTCGGTGGCCCCGGAGCTGCTTGAGTATCCACGAGATGAGATATTTCGCAGGGATACCAACACCAGCGATCACAAGTCCGACGCCGAGGGAAGCGGTTCCTGCCGCGACCGCACCGTACCCGAGCACAGATGTGGCATAGACGGAGGCAGCTTCGGCGGCCATAAAGGCCACGATGGTAGCGCTCATCTGTACTCCGTAGTTGACACAGTGCTCGACCTTGTCATCTGCCTTGTTGTATTCATTGATGAAAAAGTAGGTCTCAATCACGAGCGATGCAATCAAAAGCCCACATCGGATGGTTTTCGCAGCCCGGCCCGCCTGCTTCACGACCATCTCTAGGTTGTTGACACTAATGATGTCGTACTTGGTGGCGTTCCACACCCGAGGCCACTGAGAACTCGTCGGGACTTCCTGAATGTGCGAGACGCCAAGGCGACTTAGAGCTTCTAGGCCCGTGAGGACGCTACTTGCATCGGTTGACATGATGCCGTAAGAAGTAAAAGCTCTGGCACCCTGTGCGCACACGACGTCCTTGGTGATAAAAAATTGAACGTTGTGTTGGGCGAGGAGGTCGATCGTCCACCGACTCGGGTCCGGGTGGGCAGCCAAAAGCGACCTCGCGGCACCTCTCGTGCCCGAGAACCCGTAGGCGCAATAATCGTTGGCGCAAAAGAGTTGCGCAGTCGGGGTTCGAGTCATGGCACCTTGTTGGGCGAAGTTAAACGCCTCCGTCGTGGGGTACGAGCTAACTGTTTTTGTGCCACCGCCAGCGATCCGCTGAATCATGTCGACTGGTGCCTTCTCGATGTGTCTAGCAGCAACATGGGCTGGGGCAGCAGCCCGACCTGGCGCCGCCTGGGGTATCTTGGTGAGGTCTCTCAGCGGGTCCAGATCCATTCGCTGCTTCGCTTCGATGGGGCTTTCAAGATGTGGGGCAATCGGACCAGGGATGCGCAGCAAGTGGACCGGGAAGGAACGTCCAAAGGGTAGAAGCAACACTCTGTGGTCAGAAATGGCGGCTGGGCCCGAGGAAACAAAGTGGGGAGCTCACAACCTGTACTGCTATATTGCTCAACACGAATAGACATCATTTTATCTGGGGGGAACAGCCGACATGTCCCTACCCCCAGTCTACTAGTAAACAAAATCAAGTATTCGAGAACTTGTACTTTTTCAAATCATTTATACCCAGGGCCATTTTTCCAAAACCCGCATGTACCGGAAGGAAGGAATGGGACGATCGACCGCAACCAAGGACCTGTTGGTACTTTCTAATACTAAATTGGGAGCGCTGAAAAGCTCAATGGAAGCACACTGCGCCCAGCGCGCTCACTGAACGTGGTGCCTTTGATATCACGCAACCATAAATGAACCATTCAGCCGGCTTATGCGAAGTGGAAGAGCCCCTCAAGTAGTGATATTGTCGGGGGGGGGGACGAACATACTGTAAGTGTAGTATCTATGATAGCGATTGTCGAAATGTCAGTGCCAACTTTCCCTATAACTGCCACGAGCATACCATGTTTCCGCGCCTGGACGACGGAGCCGAAGCCAAAATCTCGTATAATGACGTGATTAAAGGGCATCGTAAAGTGTCCTGGACTAGGTGCTGCTTCTCTCCTCGTGCAAGGGGCCAAGCACTCGGCTTCGTCTATCAGTTCGGTGGGTGGTGGCGAGCGATGGGCCTATCCTCCACTGACTTCATTGGGATTGATTTCTGACCAGGAGAAAACCGTGATGCGACTCGCCCTCATCCCCCGTGCACAAGAATTCACCTAATCAAGTTTGAACGATCTCAAACTTGATAAACTTTGCATTGATATATCGTTCGACATGTTGGAGATGTGTGGCTCTGGGGCGACTGCTAGCCGTGCCCATCACTTCTCCTTTTTCAGGGCCCTGCTCCTTTGCCTTCCTCCTTCGGCTGTCGAGTCCCCCGCCACGGACTCTGTTTAGCCGTCGTACCACGCTTGCCCTCGCCTTTTTTCCTCCGCCACTTTCACGTGCTCCCACACCTGTGTGACAAGCGTGATTGACACCTCGTAAATTGCTTCCGACAAGTCCAGGCAGCATGGGGTCCAAGCAATCTTCTGAGGCCAAGGGTGTGCGCTGCTTGCAATGCGAGTGCTCGTTGCCCCAGAACAACTGGAAATTCTTCAACTGGAACAACAACGTGTGTAAAATCTACGCCTTTTACGACGAATCTGGCGACGTCAAGGTAATCAAGTACGTTCGCCTTGCAGACGGCCACGGTCAATATTACTGCCTCCCATGTCTTCAGCAGCACAAGGCGACCGAGTACAGCCAACTTCGAATGAACGCTGCAGGCGTCGCAACCTTATACGCAACTAAGACGTAACTAAGCGTTCGATAACAGCAATACAGTAAAACCCTTCATCCTGATTCCCCCAAATCGGGTCGAAAATCCAAAGTATACCAAGAAATTAAATGTTGAGGACTATAGGAGTCTCCTGAGGAGCGCTTGCAACGAAGGGAGCGTCAAGTGCATGCGTTCTAAACTACAGGTCATCGTTTGGTTTAGTGACTCGCGCGGTTTACTGTAGTGGCCTTTAATACAGTTCGTGTCTATGTGTGCTCGTACACATACATTATGTGTACGCGCTTTAAGACAGATGCTGCCATGCAAGGTATACAAAAATTGGCGCAAAAATTGGCGCAAATCTGCGGTTGTAAGCTCAGGGTTCGATGGTTTCTAGTGCGGCATAGAATGCATATTGAAGTAGAAAAATATACTGTATGGCCTTGGCTTGATGAGCAGTTTATACTATATACCACACAGCACCATCGAAGAAATGTTGTCGATTCCGCAGTATATGCCTTATGCCACACAGCCCCACACAGCGTCACTCGACCAATGTCATCAGCTCCACCGGGCACATGATGCTCCACTGGACATACGATGATTTGCACATGCTTAGTCCAATGCTCTTAATAGCCAGGAGCCATGCAGTAGCAGCACCAACCCGGTCCCTTAATCTTTCGTCGTCGTCCTCTCTGCCGCAGTAGTTTGGAAGCATTTCGAATGTTTTGTCACCCTGTTTTGGAATTCCTTCCTTGTCAACTCGCGGCAGATCCTGGGCACGTAGCGCAGTGGTCTCGTTGTACTGGTGTTCCTCGAGGTATTTATTGCTTATGGCTACTGCATGTAGTTGACCGATAGTGCAATGTGGACAGGCAATTGCCGTTCGACGATGCTGGGTCTGGTTGGGTGCTGCTTTGGTAACGGGATGAAACTCGTGTACGACCCTGGACAGTTTGAACTGACCTAGAGCTATTCACGCCTAACTGGATGACATGAAAAACAGTGCCGAGGCCCCCAAAACAAAATGTTTCCAACTAGTTGCTTTCGTGAAGCTGAAGTATAGATTTTTACGCCTCGAACTGGGCTTGGCAATGCCATTAACGTCAGTCGCACTGTGGAAATACTCTCACCCACCTGACGACAAAGAATTCTCTCACCCACCTGACGACAAAGAACGAGTGGTATCTCACTCCAGACACAGACGTCAACGTACACTATCTCGACTTGTATCCTCGAGGTCTATCCCACGCCCCCGACGAGGTCGCTCGTGGTGAAGTTTCTCGGTTGGCGCCAGTATTTTATATATCATTATTTCGAACTGCACTGGATAAATTTACTCGTGAATGTAATTGTAACAAGAAAAAGTCTCACAGGAAAAACTCACCCGTAAATTTCGATCCAAAATTCTTGTTAAGAACTGAAGATTTCAAATGTTTAAAAAATTCGAAACGTCTTCTGATTGGATATAATTTGGAAGATCGGACACGATGATTGGCCAAAAAGAGTGGCTGCCGATCATGTGATTGGTGGAAGAGACGGTCAACGTTGGCACAATCGCCAAACTGCGATCGCCGATGGCCGAACCAGCGCCGACGATCCTCGAGCGATACACCGACGCCGACGGTGCTGAGGTCTGCCGCACGTACACCCGCGGTCGCTTCCTCGGCAAGGTAGTTGCAGGCTAAGGAGGCGCAGGCGCCCACCGCCTTGACTAGGGCGGCTTCGCCAAGTGCTACGAGGTCACGAACAATGAGGACGGGGCGACATACGCGGTCAAGATCGTAGCCAAGGAAAGCCTCGTCAAGCCTAAGGCGCGCATCAAGTTTGCGAGCGAGCTCAAGATTCACAAGTCGCTGCGCCACCATCGGGTGGTCCGCTTTGAGCATTACTTTGAGGACGACTCCAATTGCTACCTCCTCCTAGAGCTCTGCTCCAACCACGTCCATCGGACTGTTTCGTGCACGAGCTCACGCACCCTTGTAGAGTTTATCTGACCTCGTGAAGCGGCGAAAGCGACTCGCCGAGCACGAGGTGCGGTACTACATCAAGCAGCTGCTGGAAGGCGTCCAGTACTTGCACTCGCAATGCGTCATTCACCGGGACTTGAAGCTCGGCAATCTCTTCCTCACAAGCGACATGCAGCTCAAGATTGGCGACTTTGGCCTCGCTTCGCACCTCGACTCGCGGGCTGAGAAGCGCAAGACCATGTGCGGCACCCCTAACTACATCGCGCCCGAGATCCTCAACGGCGCCCGCAACGACGGTCACAGCTTCGAAGTGGACGTATGGTCTACAGGCGTTATCTTGTACACGCTTCTCGTGGGGCGGCCACCGTTTGAGACGCGCGACGTCAAAGATACATACCGGCTCATCCGCGCCAATGACTATTCCTTCCCTGACACCGTCGCCCTGTCGCCCGCCGCCGTAAACCTCATCACCGAGATTCTTCGGCACGACCCGACAAAGCGCCCGTCCATCGCGAACATCCTTCGCCACCCGTTTCTGCGTGACGACAGCGTGCCCCGCCACCTGCCCGAGTCGTCGCTTTTCATGACGCCGCCCCGCCTGTTTGCCGCCGCCACCAAGCCGGCGCCGACACCGCCGGTGCACTCGGTGAAGGCTGCACCGACGCCCGCTGGGACACCGGTGGCCATCCGCGCTACCAAGTCGCCGCACGCCACGCGCACGCCTCTGCGCACACTGCACGACGCCAACCAGGCGGCGACGCCGGTGGCCGACGTCCTTGAGACGACGAGCGAGATGCTCGCGCACATTTTGTCCCTTGACGACGCCCGCCGCGGCAAGAGCGCCGAAAACACTGTGCTGAGCTCTACGCGGCAGCAGATGCTGCAGGCGCGACTGGCCGTGCTCCCGACGCCACGGGCAGCAACGCTGTGGGTCGTCCAGCACGTCGACTATACCAACAAGTATGGCCTTGGCTACGTGCTCTCAAACGACGCCACGGGCGTGTACTTCAACGACTCGACCAAGATCATCGGCAGCGCGGACCTCTCCACCTTCGACTACATCGACCGCCAGTCTGTCGCCGGTGCTGTACAGTGGTCTGAGCGTTGCGGACTAGGGACGTTGCTGGCGCTAGCTCGCCCCGCAAGTCGTACACGGCGCGCCACTACGACGAGGCGCTCACAAAGAAGGTGACGCTCATGAGCCACTTCAAAGAGCACATGGTAGGCGGCGGTCGTCGCGGCTACTAATGGAGCGGCGCGTAGAAAGACGAAGAGCCGAAGCACGCTGCTCGAGCGACGCTTGTCGGGCTGCTGGGGCGCCTGCCTCCGCCCTTCTGCAGCCTCGCGCAGCCGCCAGTGTACATCCGCAAGTGGGTCAAGACCCGACACGCTATGTTATTTCGCCTCACAAACGACACGATCCAAGTGGACTTTTACGACGACACGCGGCTGATGCTTGCGCACGACGGGCTCGTTCTCACGTACGCGGGCGACGGCGGCGTCGGCGGCTCAAAGCTCGTAGGTACATCGACAAGCACAACGAGATGCACGTGCTGTCGACGTACGAGGCGGTGCAACACCCAAGCAAGACGCCCGACCTCGTCAAGCGGCTGAAATACGTCAAGGACATGCTGCAGCAGATGGTCAAAGCCAAGACGACGGTGTGAACCGATGTAAAGTTAGAAAATACAATAGGACAACGTTTAAGCGAGACGACGGCTAGACCTTGGTGGCGGCCGCGACCACTTGGTCCACGACCTGGAGGTACTTTCGCGCGGTGTACGTGTTGAGGTGGTTGCCGACGCACATGATCGGGTACCCCGTGTCGTCTGTTA